>CAUYLG010058664.1:0-34391 GCA_963573385.1 Cacajao melanocephalus
ATATATATGTATATATGTATATGTATGTGTGTCTACGTATGTGTGTGTCTATGTATGTGTCTATATGTGTGTATGTGTCTATGTATGTCTATATATGAGTGTATGTCTATGTGTGTATATACATGTATGTGCATGTGTCTATGTATGCATGTGTCTATATATGTACATGCATGTGTGTCTATATGTGTCTATGTGTATGTATGTCTATATGTGTGTGTATGTGTATGTGTGTGTATGTATGTGTGTGTGTGTCTAGGGGTATGTATGTGTGTGTGTCTATATGTGTGTGTATCTATATGTGCGTACATATGTCTGTCTATATATATATGTGTATGTATGTGTGTCTATATACGTGTATGCATGTGTATGTGTCTATATATGTGTATCTGTCTATGTGTGTCTGTGTATGTATGTCTATATATATGTGTATGCATGTGTCTGTGTATGCATGTCTATATATGTGTGTATATATGTGTATGTGTCTGGTGTATCTATATATGTGTGTGTCTATATATATATGTGTGTGTGTGTCTATGTGTGTGTCTATATGTGTATGTGTGTCTATATGTGTGTCTATATATGTGTATGTGTGTATGTGTATATGTGTCTATGTATGTCTATATGTATCTATATGTGTATGTGTATATATGTGTATGTGTGCATGTCTATATATGTCTATACATGTATGTGTCTATATATGTGTATGCATGTGTATATGCATATGCGTGTCCATATGTGTATGTGTCTATATGTGTATGTGTGTGTCTAATATGTGTATGTGTCCATATATGTGTATGTGTGTGTCTATATATGTGTATGTGTCCATATATGTGTATGTGTGTCTATATGTGTGTGTCCATATATGTGTAGGTCTATGTGTGTATGTGTCTATATATGTGTATGTGCGTGTCTGTGTCTATGTGTATGTATGTTTCTATATGTGTGTATGTGTATGTCTACATATGTGTCTATATGTGTATGTGTCTATATGTGTATCTATATGTGTGTCTGTCTATATGTGTATGCATGTGTATGCATGTCTATATGTGTCTATATGTGTATGTGTCTATATACGTGTATGTCTATATATGTGTATGTGTGTGTCTATGTATGTGTGTATGTGTCTATATGTGTATGTATGTGTGTCTATATGTGCATGTGTGTCTATGTGCCTGTCTATATGTGCATATATGTGTCTGTGTGTATGTCTGTATGTGCCTATATGTGTATGTGTATCTATATATGTGTGTCTATGTATGTCTATATATGTATGTGTCTGTGTCTGTGTGTATGTCTATGTGTATGTGTGTGTGTCTATGTGTATGCATGTGTCTATATATGCGTATGTGTGTCCATGTGTTATGTGTGTGTCTATATATGTGTATGCATGTGTGTGTCTATATATAGGTATGTATGTGTGTGTCTATATGGTATGTATGTCTTTGTGTATGTGTGTGTGTCTATATGTGTGTGTCTGTGTGTGTGTATGTCTATATGTATGTGTGTCTATATATGTGTATGTGTGTGTCTATATGTATGCGTGTGTCTATATGTGTGTCTATATGTGTATGTATGTGTATGTGTATATGTGTGTGTCTATGTGTGTCTATATATATGTGTATGTATGTATATATTTATGACATCCAAAAATTACCAGGCCTACAAAGCAAGAAAACAGACCCCCTAATGAGAAGAAAAATCAGTCAACTAAAACTGAGCCAGTGTTATAATTAACAGACAAGACATTACATGTAAGCTGAGACAAGAAAGATATTTTTTAAATGACCCAAACTGAACGTGCAGAAGTGAGAACCATGAAAACCACTGCATGGGATGAACAGCAAACTGGACATTGCAAGAGAAAAGATGAGTGAACCTGAAGACACAGTAACAGAAACCGCAAAACAAGCACAAAGCTTTACTGAGCCGCGGTGGGACCAAGCCAAGCAGCCTGGACCTGTGTGCCTAGGGTCCTGAGGAGCAGAGAGGGGCAGAAAAAACATCTGCAGAAATAAAGGTTCAAAATGATCCAAATTTCATGAAAACTACAAAGCCCCAGATCCAAAAATCTCAATGAACTACAAGCACAAGGAACATATAGAAAACCATTCCAAGGTCTGTCGTGATCAAGTTGCTCAAAAGCACTAAGAAGAAATCCTAGAAGAAGCAGAGGAACAAAAACAGGACGGCAGCTCATCAGACACCACTGGAGTGAAACAGGGTGAGCGACTCCCTCAAGTACTAAAAACCCTCCATCTGGAATTCCACACATAGAGAAAATATCTTTGAAAACAAAGGTGAAATAAACACATCTTCAGGCAAACAAAAGCTGAAAGAATTCATCACCAGCAGACCCGCCTTACAATAACTGTTAAAGAAAATCCTTCAGACAGAAGTAAAATCACAGCAGAAGGAAACCTGGACCTACACAAAGAAATGGGACGGTGTGGAGGATGGCAAACTGACAGGAAAACATAGAAAACTTTTCTGTATTTTGTATTTCTTTAAAAGATAACTGTATGGATGGAAAAAAGTTTAACTTTTTTTGTAAAGGTAAAATATATGATGATGATGGTAGAAGGATCAGGGTAAGAAAAATGGAAATACACTATTGTAAGGTCATCACTGAAAGACACACTGCAGACCCTAAAGCAACCTCTCCCAAAAGTTGTACACAATAAGCTAACGAAGGAGATACAGTAGAATCATTTTAAAACATTCAATCCTAAAGAGGCACAAGAGAGGAAAAAAGAAAACAAAAACTGAGACAAATGGGCCGGGTGCGGTGGCTCACACCCTAATCCAGCATTTTGGGAGGCCGAGGCGTGCAGATGACCTGAGGTCAGGAGTTCGAGATCAGCCTTGCCAACATGGTGAAACCCCGTCTCTACTAAAAATACACACAAAAAAAGGAGCCAGGCACAGTGGCTCACACCTGTAATACCAGCACTTTGGGAGGCCGAGGTAGATGGATCACCTGAGGTCAGGAGTTCAAGACCAGCCTGGTCAACATGGTGAAATCCCATCTCTACTAAAAATACAAAAGCAATTAGCCAGGCATGGTGGCATGTGCCTGTAATCCCAGCTACTCAGGAGGCTGAGGCACAGGAATCGCCTGAGCCCAGGAAGCACAGATTGCAGGTAGCTAAGATCACACTATTGCACTCCAGCCTGGGCAACAGATTGAGACTTCGTCTGAAAAAAAGCTGGAGTGGCTATATGAGTATCAGACAAGACAAATTTCAGAGCAGAGAATATTCTGAAGGATTAAAAAAAAAGACCATTTCATAATGATAAAGGCATCAAATCATCAAGAGGACATAACAATCTCCTGAATGTTTCTGTACCTAACGGGATAGCTTCAAAACACATAAAGCCGAAACTGCTGAACAGCAAGGAGAAAGACAGAAATCCAGTTTTAGTGGGAAATTTCAATACCCCTCTTGCAATAACTGATAGTACAAACGGAAAGTCAGCAAAGTAGAAATGAATATCAAACAGAAATCAAAATGAAGACAACAGAAAGTCAATGAAACCAAAAGCTGATTCTTTGGGAAAAATCAATAAAATTAATAAGCCTCTAGCCAGACTATTCTCTTCAACCTGATAAACGGCATCTAAGAAACACCCACACCTAATATCGCACTGAATGGTAAGAGACCAAAAGCTTCCTACCTTAGATCAGGAACAAAAAAAGATGTCTGTTCTCACCACATCTCAAGTACTAAAAAAAAAAGTCAATTGTGTTGAAGATTGTAGCCAGTGCAATAAAGCAAGAAAACAAAATATGGCATCTGGACTGGAAAAGAGTAAGTAACAGGATCTTTATTTGCAAATGACGTAATTGTCTAGGTAGAAAATCTAATTCGAATCTACAAAGAGGTACTGGAATGAATAAGTTTAGCAGAGTTACAGGATACAAGATCAATACACAAAAATCAATTCTATTTCTATGTACTAGCAATGAAAAATCAAAAATGGAAATAAAAACAATATCATTTACAATAGCATCAAAAATATTAAAGAGTTGAAAGAGGGAATGACATCACCAAAACAGAGAAGTAGAAGCAATCTGGCTTCACTCACCGTCTCAAAGAAAACCAAAACCAAATATCCAGCACCAAGAACATCACCAGCAATATTCCAGAACTCAAATCTGAGGTTGAGACCAGAGAATTGGAAGAACTCCAGACAGTAAGTTGCAAAGAACCCTTAAGCAAACATCCAAGAAAAAAGCCAGAGAGAAGAGACTGGATAACAAATCCTTCAATGCGAAACCATAGACGTATGTGCACAAGAAACAGCAGCTAACAGAAAACCATGACCTCCTCAAACAGACAAAGAGCCAGTGACCGACCCTAATGAGATGACAATGTGTGAGCTCTCAAATCAAGAATTCAAGATGACAGTTAGGGTTAGGGTTAGCGGCCAGGGACAGTGGCTCACACCTGTAATCTCAACACTTTGGGAGGCCAAGGCAGGCAGATCATGAGGTCAAGAGTTCAAGACCAATCTGGCCAACATGGTGAAACACCATCTCTACTAAAAATACAAAAAAATTAGCTGGGCATGGTGGCGCGCGCCTGTAATCCCAGCTATTCCAGAGGCTGAGGCAGGAGAACTGCTTGAACCGGGACCCGAGAGGCAGAGGTTGCAGTGAGCCAAGATGGTGCCGCTGTACTCCAGCCTGGGCTACTGAGCAAGACTCCGTCTCAAAAAAAAAAAAGAAAAAGGAAAACTCAGAAAACTCCAATGAAACAGAAAAACAATTCACAAATTTGTCAGAGACTGAATTAAAAAAAAAAATCCAACAGAAATCCTGGAACTAAAAAAATACGTTTGCTAATCTGAAAAATGTATTAGAGGCTTTCAACAGCAGAATGGATCAAGTGGAAGAAAGAATCAGTGAGCTTGAAGACTGGCTATTTGAAAATAATATACAGAAGAGAAAAAAGAAAAAAGAATGAAAAGGAATGAAGAACACTTGCAAGATACAGAAAACTGCCTCAGAAGAGCCAACCTAAGAATTACTAGGGTTCAAGAAGGAATTGAGAAAAAGGAAGGGGCAGAAAGCTTATTCAAACAAGTAATTACAGAAAAAGTTTTCAAACCTTCAGACAGACATAAATGTCCAGGTACAGGTAGATCAGAGATCACCAAACAAATTTAATCCAAATAAAACTATCCTAAGGAATATCATAATCAACCTCTCAAAATCAAGGACAAAGAACCCTATAAGTAGTAAGAGAAAAGCAGCAAATATATGTATAAGAGACCTCCAATGTATCTGGCAACACACTTCTCTAGGGAAACCAGAGGCCAGGAGGAAATGGGATGAAACATTCAAAGTGCTGAAGAAAAGAAATGCAACTGTCAACTGAGGGCACTGTACCCAGCAAAGCTATCCTTCAAACACGAGACAGAGAAAGTCTTTCCTAGACAGACAAAAGCTGAGGGAATTCATCAGACCCAACTTACAAGAAACGCTAAAAAAAGTTCTTCTATTTGAAAGAAAAGGACACTAATGTACAAAAAGAAAACGTGTGAAGGTATAAAACCCACTGAGAAAAGTAAATACGCAAACAGACTCAGAATAATCCTGTGACTGTGGTGCATTCATTCACATCTCTAGTTTGAAGACTAAAAGAAAAATGTGTCAAAAATAGTAACTACAGCAACCTGTAAAGACATAGCCAATATAAAAACAAATAAATTGAGATAACAAAAAGTGCAAATGTTGGGGAAAGATGGAGTTTATAGTATAGAGTTGTTTAGTTTTTCCTTTGTTTCTATTCTTTCCTCTGTGATCAAAGTTAAGGTGTCATGTGTTTAAAATAATTTTTTTTTAAGAGCGGGGGTCTCACTCTGTTACCCAGGCTGGAGTGTGATGGCATGATCATAGCTCACTGCAGCCTCAAACTCCTGGGCTCAAGCCCTCCTATCTCAGCCTGCTGAGTACCTGGGTACAGTTACAGAGTACCATGGCCAGCTAAAATAACCAAATAACTTGTTATAAATACAAGATGCTTTTTGTAAACCTGATTACAGTACACTACATATAATATATACACTAAAAATACAAAGCAACGAATTAAAATGTCCCAACAGAGAATATCTCTTAACCACATACGAAGGAAGACGGTAAGAAGAGAGGAAGAGAGGAGATACAATCAGAAAACAGGCAACAAAATGACAACAGTAAGTCTTTGTCTAACAACAATAATATTGAAAGCAAAGGTACTAAATTCTCCCAACTAAAAGACATAGAGTAGACCAGCCACAGTGACTCACGTTTGTAATTCCAGCACTACGCGAGGCCAAGGTGGAAGAATCATGTGGGGCCAGGAGTTCAAGACCAGCCTGGGCAAGAAAGCAAGACCTCATCTCCACCAAAAAAAAAAAAAAAAAAAGCCAGGTGTGGTGGCACATACCTGTGACCCTAACTATCGGGAGGCTGAGGTGGGAAGACTGCTTGAGCCCAGGAGTTCAAGGCTACAGTGAGCTATGATCACACCACTGCACTCCAGCCTGGGCAACAGAATGAGACCCTGTCTCAAAAACAAACAAAAAACATACAGTGGCTAAATGGATAAAAAAACAATATCAAACTATATGCTACCTATCAGAAACCCACTTTATCAGCCAGGCATGGTGGCTCACGCCTGTAATCCCAGCACTTTGGGAGGCTGAGACGGGCGGATCACCTGAGGTCGGGAGTTTGAAACCAGCCTGACCAACATGGAGAAACCCCATCTCTACTAAAAATACAAAATTAGCCAGGCATGGTGGTGCATGCCTGCAATCCCAGCTACTCAGGAGGCTGAAGCAGAAGAATTGCTTGAACCTGCGTGGCAGAGGCTGCAGTGAGCCGAGATCGCACCATTGCACTCCAGCCTGGGCAGCAAGAGTGAAACTCCATCTCAAATAAAAAGAAACCCACTTTCCCTATAAAGATACACACAGACTGAAAGTCAAGAATGTAGAAAAACATATTCCATGTAAATGGAAACCAAAAAAAAAAAAAAGAGCAGGAGCAGCTACACTTATACAAGACAACACAGACTACAGGTCAGACTGTAAAAGACAGAGAAAGTCACTATATGATGATAAAGGGGTCAATTCAGCAAGAAGATACAACAATTATAAGTATCTATGCACCCAACACCAGAGCACCTAGATATCTAAAGCAAACACTGATAGACTGAAAGTGAGACACAGACTGCAATACAGTAGTGGTCGAGGGCTACAACACCCCCTCTCGGCAGGGTGTTTCCAGCCAGAAATCAACAGAAACCCTGAAGTGAACTATGCACTACATCAAACAGGTCTAACGGACATTTTTACGGAATATTTCGCCCAGCTGCTAAGGAACACACTTCTCATCAGCACACGGAATGTTCTCCAGAAGAGACCATACGTTAGGCCACAAAACAGGTTTCAACAAATTCAAAAAAGCTGAAACCATATTGAGTATCTTCTCTGACTACAATTAAATAAAACTAGAAATCAGTAAGAGAAACCTCAAAAACTACACAAACACATGGAAACGAAACATGTTCCTGAATAATCAATGGGTTAATAAAGACATTAAAAAGAAAATCTTTAAATTTCTTGAAACAAATGGAAATGGAAACACGAGGTATCGAAATCCATGGGATACAGCAGCAGCGGTCAACAGCGTGCCAAGACAGAAGTTCACAGCAATAAACACCTGCACCAAAAGCAGCAGAAGACTTCAAACAACCAACGTGAGAGCCTCAAGGCACCAGAGAAGCAGGAGCAGGCCAAACCCACCATCACCAGAAGAAATGAAACCATGGAGATCGGGAGGTCACAGCAGAAATAAATGAAATTGAGACTAAAAAAAATACCAAAGATCAATAAAACAGAATATACCAGCTACTCGGGATGAGGAGGCAGCACAATTGCTTGAAAATATATACATATATATATATATATGTAAACAAAAATATAAACAAAATTCATATTTAGCTAGAATTTTAAAAAGAGAAGATCAAAATAAATAAAATCAGAAAACAAAAAGGGACACATTACAACCAACACTACAGAAATACAAAGGACCATTACAGACTGACACGAACAACCACACACCAACACACTGGAAAACCTACAAGAAACTGATAGATTCCTGGATGCAAACACCCCACAAGACCGAACCACGAAGAAATGGAAAACCTGTCAACAGACCAAGAGTAAGTAACAAGATCAAAGCAGTAACAAAAACTCTCATCCCCCAGGCACAGTGGCTCACGCCTATAATCCCAACACTTTAGGAGGCTGAGGCAGACGGACCACTTGAGGTCAGCAGTTCGAGACCAGCCTGACCAGCATGGAGAAACCCCATCTTTACTAAAAACACAAAATTACCTGGGTGTGGTGGTGCATGCCTGTAATCCCAGGTGCTCGGGAGGCTGAGGCAGGAGAATCTCTTGAACCCAAGTGGCAAAAGCTGCAGTGAGCCAAGATCATGCCATTGCACTCCAGCCTGGGCAACAAGAGTGAAACTCCATCTAAAATAAATTAATTAATAAAATAAAAACTCTTTCATTAAAGAAAATCCTAGGTCCTGATGGCTTCACTGCTGAACTATCAAACATTTAAGGAAGAACTAGTGTCAACTGTACTCAAACTATTTAAAAAAAACTAAAGCGGGGAATACTTCCAAAGTCATTGTAAAAGGCATTATCCTGCTACAGAAACCAGACAAGGACACAGCAGAAAAAGAAAATGACAGGCCAATAACCCTGATGAACACAGATGCAAAAATCCTCCACAAGTGACTAGCAAACCAAATTCAACAACACATTAAAAAGATCATTTACCATGATCAAGTGGGATGCGTCCCAAGGCTGCAAGGATAGTTTAACATATGCATATCAATGAACATATAACATTATACAGAACCAAGGGGGAAAAAATCAGTCATTTCAATACATGCTGGAAAAGTAGTCAATAAAATTCAGCTTCCCTTTATGATAAAAGCTCTCAGCAAACTGAGTACAGAAGGAACATACGTGAAAACAATAAAGGCCATATACGACAAACCCACAGGTAACAGCACACTGAACAAGGAAAGAGCTTTTCTCTAAGATCTAGAACAAGACACAGATGCCCATTTCCACCACTTTTATTCAACATAATACTGGAAGTCCTACCGAGAGCAATTAAGCAAGGGAACGAAAGAAAAGTCACCGAAATTGGAGAGGAAGAAGTCAGAATCATCTTTATTCACAGATGACATAATCTTATATTTGGAAAAACTGAAAGACGCCACCAAAAAAACTGTTAGAACTAATGAAAAGGTTTCAGTAAAGTTCCAGAATTCAAAATCAACATAAAAAAATCAGTAGCACGTACACATGCCAACAGCGAATAATAGGAAAAACAATGCAGAAAATCCCATTTACAATAGTTACAAAAACATAAAATACCTAGATTCCATGCTCATCAGTTGGAAGAATACTGTTAAATTATTAATACCACCCAAAACAACTTACAGATTTAATGCAATTGCTATCAAAACAGCCATGACACTGCAAAGAAACAGAAAAAACAACCCTAAAATCTGCTTGGCACCACTAAAGGGCCCCAAACAGCCAAAGCAAACCGGAAGCAAAAAGAACGAGGCTGGAGGCATCATACTACCTGACTCTAAAATACACGACGAAGTTGTAGTAACCAAAACAGCATGGGACTGGCATAAAGCACATCCACAGGCCAATGGAACAGACTAGAGAAGCCAGAAATAGATCCACACATTTACAACCAAGGAGCCAAGACCATACACTCAGGAAAAGACAGTCTCTCCCATGAAGGGTGCCGGGAAAAGTGGGTAACCACAGGCAGAAGAATGAAACTAGACCCCATCTCTCACAATATGCAAAACCAAAGCAAAAGGGATTAAAGACTTGAATCTAAGACCTGAAACTATGAAACCACTAGAAGAAAACAGAGAAGAAACACTTCTGGAAATTGGTCTGGGCCAGATTTTTTGTATAAGACCTCAAAAGCAAAGGTCACAAAAGCCAAAAAAACAATAGGCAAATGTAAAAAATTGTACATCAAGCTGAAAAGCTTCTGTGCAGCAAAGGAGACAATCAAGCAGCCAGGCATGGTGGTGCGTGCCTGTAATCCCAGCTACCTGGGAGGCTGAGGCAGGAGGATCTCCTGAGCCCAGGAGTTTGAGGCTGCACTGAGCTATGATCGCACCGTTGCACTCTAGCCTGGACGACACAGCAAGACCCAAAGCAAACAACAAAACTATCAAAGCAATGATGAGACAATCTACAGAAGGAGAGAAAAGATCTACCAACTATCCACCCAACAAGGAATTAATAACCAGATTACATAAGGAACTCAAACAACAGCAAAAAAAACAAGCTGATTAAAAAATGGACAGAAGACCTGAATCAACATTTCTCAAAAGAAGGCATACAAATGGCCAACAAGTGTATGAAAAAATGCTCAACATGACTAATCACCAGATAAATGCAAACCAAAACCACAGTGAGATTTCATCTCACCCTAGTTAAAATGGCTTTTCTCAAAAAGGCAAGGAACAGCAGATGCTGTTGAGGACGTGCAGAAAGGGCAGCCGTCATACACTGCTGGTGGGAAGGTACGTTAGTACAGCTACTAGGGAAAACAGCATGGAGGTTCTTCAAAACACTGCCAACAGAACCACCATATGATCCAGCAACCCCACCACTGGGCACAGATCCGAAAGAAAGGAAATGGACATACCGAAGAGACACCGGCACTCCCATGTCCACTGCAGTGCCACTCACAACGGCCAAGACCTGCAGCCCACCTAAGTGTCCATCAACGGATGAGGGGTAAAGAAAATGTGGTGCATAAAACACAAGGAAATGTTATTCAGCCAAAAGGAGGATGAAATCTTGTCATTTGCAGCAACACAAAAGGAACTGGAGGTTAACTGAAATAAGCAGCACAGCAAGACAAACAACGCATGCACCGATTCAAACGTGGGAGCTGAAAAGGTGGACTTCATGTGATTACCAGAGGCGAGGGGGAGGAGACGCACAGAGGCTGGCTGATGAACAGCTGGGGGGGAGGAGCAAGTGTTCAAGCCAAGAAGGTGACTGCAGTTAACAGGGCACCACATTATTTCAAACACCAGAAGAGAGCAATTCAAATGTTTCCAGCACAGAGATAAATGTTTCAGATGATCGATATCCCAAGTACCCTGATTTGATCATTACACGCTATGAATGTATCAAAATATCGTATGTACCCTGAAAAATTTTTTATCGATAAAAAGATAACCCAACCCTAACACACGGGGATCGCACAGTGGTGCCGAGTGACGGGCTCGACAAGAATGCGCATCGTGCACGATTCCATCTACGTGGATTTCTAGAAAATGGCTGCCTGGGCAGGAAGGAGCGATCACGAGGGAGCGCAAGGGACTGGGGGTGACGGGAACACTCGTTTTCTTGATTGTGTGTTGCTTTCACAGATGTGACCATACTCCCAAACTTGTCCAACTGGACACTTTGAATGATGTGCAGGTCACTGCGTTTATAATGCCTTTATAACGCTGGGTTGTTTTTTTTAAATAAGGTGACTAGGAGGAGGGGCCCCAGCTGCCCTGCCTTCACCGCACTCACCCAAAGTGCTGGTATTTGTTGAGGGTGTACAGCAGGTAGTCGGCCATGGTCTCCTCCCCCACCAGGTGGTCCAGCACTGTCCCTGTGGAAGCAGCAGCCGAGGTGAGCGCTGGAAACAGCCCACATCTGTGCTCCCATCAAGCTCAATCACATCCCTTCCAGTCTCAGCCTAAAGACACCATGCTCTTAAGGAAGAGGCCACCCAGCAACAAAGGCACTCTGCCAGAGGACGGCACTCAGCTGTGGTCCCAACCCCAACTCCAGCCTGGCATCTGTGACCAACCTCTCCGCCCTGGTCCGTCAAATGGGGAAAGCAAAAGCCACTCATGGGGCAGGGTCCAATGGTGACCAGTGCCTGTCAGCTGTGCACTACCACAGCTCTCACACAAAGCTTCAGGGAATGTCTGGCAGCAGCCAGGTCAAAGGCAGTAACAACTTCAATGTAGAGGCCCGTGTCAAAGTCAGCCCTAAGGGTGGGGAGACAGGGGCCCCTGCCCCGGCTCACCACACAGGGCCAGCTTTAGGCCTGTCTCTACACTTTCGATCCGAGGAGCCAGCACGCCAGGAGTGTCCAGCAGGAACATCAGGGGCCGCTCAGACACCTGTGTGGGCACAAAGAGCGCAATCAGGCCACAGTGGCAACCTCCCACCCAGGCGGGCTGCTCAGGAAGCCTGGGCAGCCCCTGACACCCAATGTTCCAAGGAAGGCCTCCAGGACCCAACCCCAAGGCAGCGTCACTCTCACCAAGCTCTAGGGTTCCCCAGAGGGGCTAATTCCCAGTTAATTTGGAGAATAAATAAAAGCATCAGGTCCCAACGGCTTGTCTTCTACTCCCGAGAAGAACACAGGGGAGTGAGTAGGGGGTGGCGGGCCGCTCAGCTCTGCCCTAACCACTGTGTGGCCCTGGACAGTGGCCTCCTCATCTGGAAATGGGGAAAATAGAGCGCCTTCCCCAAAGGTTTGACATAAAGACTCTATGGACTATGGTGTCAGGACGGGGGCACTGCCTGCCAAGGGGGTGCTTGGCGGGGACACTGAGTAGAGGGGAGGGAAGCGTGGTCAGCGGCAGGAAGCCACACAGAGGTCCGCAAGTGCCAGACGCCTGCACAGCTCTCAACAGAGTGCTGGACCTGGCCCCGGAGGACTCCACCTGAATTCTGGACATCACAGCTCTGGTGATCCCAGGCTCGCCGCCCACCCTGGTGGCTTTTCCTGTAGGAAAAGGAGAAAAGGAGGCTCAGATATTTACTAAACACATAAGCTGCAGAACAAGCAGAGAGACATATATAACTAACACAACTGGCCAGCCAAAATGGAAAAACCTAAACGCCAAATGAGCTTCCCAAGGCTGTCATTTGTTTCACTTTCAGTCCCAAACCAGCTCACAGCAGGGGCACTTTCCAAGCCACACAGAGGCTGACAGTCTTCAACAAATGCACCAGAACTTGCCTCTCCAGGACTGGAAGGGCACGTCAGACTGGCGATCAGACCAGAGCTGCTCCTTCCACGCAGTCCCCCACCTCCCTCCTGGACCCATCCCTGCGCCCGGGTCAGCCTGGCTCCCACAGCACTGCCCACAGAGGGTTGATCAGGAGCCCACCTGGGCTCTGAACCCTGTGGCTTCTCTAGGACCCAGCTTAGGGTGGGTCCCAAGAGTCTGACCACTCCACTGCGGACAAATGACGCAAGAGTAAAAAACACAAGTGTCCAGCCAGATGAATGGACAAGATGTGGTCTGTACATACAACGGGGGGGGGTGATCGACCTTAAATAGGAATAAAATTCTGACACTCACGACAACACAGACGAACCTTGAGAACATCAAGATCAGTGACATCAGCCAGTCACAAAAGGCCAGTACTGAGAGTCCACTCGTAGGAGGTAGTTACAGTTACCAAACTCAGAAAGTGGAACAAGGGGTGTAGGGGGCTGGGGACTGACTCTTTGTATTTACAGAGTTTCATTTTAAGGTAACCAAAATATTTGAAAAGAGTGGTGCTGGTTACATAACCCTTTAAATGTACTTAATGCCACTGATAAAAAATAACACACTTAAAAATAAAAGAATATTCCTCCTGATGTTCAAAAGAAAAAGAAAAAAATAAAGAATAAATGACTGTAACAACTCTCCAATTAGCACCAAAAACACCCTTTGTAAAATAACAGTACACCGTAGTTTAAAGCCTTCAGATTTGCACATCAAGAATGGGTTTTTTAATAAACACCTTATTAATGTGAAAAATTAAGCCAATAAAGAATGAATTAAACTTTAAAACACTCAAAAGAACACATTAACACGGGGCACAGTGAGGGGTGGGGGGCTTCTGCTTTGAACCAGAGTCTGAGAACAGGCACGGAGGGGAGGGAGGAGAAGCGTGCCTGTGACCCCAGAGACCAGAAAGCCTCCAGCGACGCAACAAAGACGCCATCTGCGGAACGGCCTTGCTCAGCCTTCCTGCCTACTACTCCACACACTTTGAATTCTCTGGATCAAAGGGATTTAAATGAATGAAAAAATATCAGTTTATAAAAGTCATCCTCATATTAAAGACTTTTAAAGAGAGAAAACTTGAGTGTGAAAATCACAGCAGAACGACCTGGTCCCACTGTTCAGCCCTCCTGTGAACTGGACTAACGAGACAAGCCCCAAGCGCTGTGGGGCTGTGGGGTCAGCAGGAGACTGGCTGCGCTCCTCGGGCACATCCCCTCCGGGAAAGACAGGACGTCACACAACAGCCACATGCGCCGGTACCTTTCCTGAGGTGCTGCCTCCGGAGGGAGTTGATGAGGGAGGACTTGCCCACGTTGGGGACCCCGATGACCATGATGCAGTACTCCAGGTTCTGCGGGGGCAGAGACGGGGGTCACAGGGACCATCCCGGCCACTGCAGCCTGAGATTCCCCAACCCCGCCCGGGCAAGGGGACCCCAGGCCAGGCCAGCTCAGGGAAGAAGGGAGATTAACACAGAGGCTCTGCCCACCCAGCGGGGACGGCCCCAGCCCTTTCCACTGTAGAGAATGAGAGGACAAAGCGGGGGCCTCCCTGCCTGGGGCGCACCTTCTCCCCAGAGTCCAGGCAGGAGGGGCCAGCCCGCCCCACGACCAACCTCTCCTCGGTGGTAGCGGTGGCTGCTCTCCATCAGTTCAGTCACCAGCGGGATGATCTGCAACAAACCGCCAGTCACGGAGCCGCCCCAGGTCTGACGCCCGCGCGCCGACCCGCTCCTCCTCCCACCTCGGAACAGGATTAGGGACCCCAGTGTCTCCACTTCCACACACTGGTTAGGAAAACAGAGACCTCATATCCGGAATTGTACCCAACATTTCACAGGCAAACGGAGCGCCAACCTTAATGTGGAGGCAGGACACTCAAGCGTCCGGTGCTGGGACACTGGAGTTCTGTCCAGGTCACAGATGTCAGACTGAGCTCTGGGGCCTGGGGACTGCCGGTGCCCATCCCCTCCCATCACAAACAAGCAAGGCAGGCCCCGGGCTTCAGCGACAGCTGTGACTGTAACTGCCTTCTCATGAAGAAGCCAGAAAATTCTGCCAAATACAACTGGAAACATGAGCTGTGAGTCTCCACCTACAGCCCTGGAATGTGTCTAGAGCCTGACCCTGTGCCCTCAGTACAGGGAGATGCGCCTGCCCGGGGATCTCATCCACGTGTGGCAGCCAGAAACCAACACCAGATCTTTTCCAAAGCTCTGCTTCTTATTAAAGCGTAGGTTTACAATACTCCTTGAACCTACAGAAGCAGAAACAGAACACAGGCAAAAAGCCTACCTGCTTGACATTTTCATCCTTCACACAATTGGTAAAAATCACATTTTTTAGGCCTTCTCCTTCTAAGCGTTGCATAATTTTCTGAAAGAGACAAAACATTTCCATTTTACTTTTTTTATTTTTTGAGGCAGAGTCTCACTCTGTCACCCAGGCTAGAGTGCAGTAGCACAATCTCAGCTCCCTGCTTCCTCCGCCTCCCTGGTTCAAGCGATTCTCATGCCTCAGCCTCCCAAGTGGCGGGCATTACAAGCGTGTGCCACCACACCCAGCTAATTTTTGAATTCACTAGCCTTAACCTGCAGTGAAACCAGTGTAAAGCTATATCGTATTTCTAAAAATCAGTGTTGTGTAATCAGCTAACCTAAAATTTGACTGGTGCTTAAATCAATAAGAGTCCTCCACTGATTAAACTGGTTTTATTTAACTGTCCGTCAAGGTGACATGGACAGCGAGATCAAGCACAACACCCCTGAAGCCACAGTCTGGGTGGCAAGTGCACTCGGCTGCCCCCGCTCAGGGAGGAGGAAAGCTCGGCCACATGGGGCAGGTCTACCTCTCCCCCGATTCCTCAGAAGCACTGGCATTTCTCAGACCAGGTAAGACACTGCTGTGTCCCCATACTAGATGGTCGCCCACCAGTCTACAAAAAGTCGCATTTTTAGAGGCAGAAATAACCACTGATACGACTTAAAAGTAGCAACTAATTAAAGCACTTGTGATGATTTAAAAAAAAAAAAAAAGAAAGAAAGAAAGATGCAAATGCAGGGAAAACCACCATTCTGCCGCCTTTGCATGGCGGGGGGTTAGGAACAGTCAGATCTGCAGGCGTGCACGGTGGACATGGGCTCTCACGATGGGAGGATGCCTGCTGCTTGGATTCTTAATGAACAAAGCAACTCTGGTGGCTTTAGTAGTTAGCATTTTCCTGGAAACCCGTGGGAGAGTCTTGTGGTCAGGATTTAAGTAACTTGAATGTACCACAGTCAACTAAGACACTGAAAGGCATTACTGCTGCTGCAACAGACAGAAAACTTCTGCATCATTAACAACTTAAAAAAAAATGACTTGAAGTCAAAAGATTCTGACACCTACTCTTTCATAAAGAGAAGCAGATATGAGCACCTCAAAGTAACACTTCCTGTCTTTTTTACCGAAACACCAGGGGTTCCGGTCTGGGTCCTGCTGTCACTGCACATAAAGCCAATCACTCAGACAACGAGCACTGCCAGGGAAGACGACTTTATTCAGGGGCAGCAGCCAGGGAGATGGGAAAGCAATCTCAAATCCATCTCCCCAGCCAACAGAAGTCGGGGTTTATACGGCGGGGAAGGAGTGTAGCTATGTGCAGGAAAACAAGGAGTAAAGAAAGAGCTGGTCAGCAGAAAGCAGGTGGTCAGTCAGGAAAACAGGAATCAGGGAGGGCAAGGGAGCAGTCATGACAAACAAGAGGTCTGGAGTCTCACTGTCCAAGCGCAGTGACCTGGGAAGTTGCAGCTCCTTGACGTTATCTGGGGGACCTAATGATTGGTTTTCGGAGAAAGGAATTCAGATAAGACAAACATACCTTCCTTGGGTTTTAAGACTGGGGTGTGGGGCAGATGCGGTGGCTGATCCCTGTAATCCCAACACTCTTGGAGGCCGAGGTGGGTGGATCACCTGAGGTCAGAAGTTTGAGACCAGCCTGGCCAACATGGTGAAACCCTGTCTACTAAAAATACAAAAATTAGCTGGGTGTGGTGGCAGGTGCCTGTAATCCCAGCTACTTGGGAGGCTGAGGCAGCAGAGTTTCTTGAACCCAGGAGGTAGAGGTTGCAGTGAGCCAAGATCGCATCATTGCACTCTAGCCTAGGTAACAATAGCAAAACTCTTGTCTAAAAAAAAAAAAAAGACTGGCAGGGGGTCTATTTCTTTGTTTATTCAAAAGAAACCATAAACACCAGCTGCGTGGGACAATGGGCCAGTTCCATCTCTGTGCTTTTTAATCCACACACCTCGCCCAGGGTCACCTGTACCCCTGACTCTGCTCTGCTTTGGAGAAACCCTTTAGCTCCTTTGGGCATCCCAGCAGTGATCTCAGCTTCTGAATCCCACGGTGCACACAAGGCAGCTGGCAGACAAGCCCTTGGGTCACAGTGGCAAGCCAGACACCCAGGGGCACCACAGCCACCACAGAAGACCTCAGACCAGACTGGCTGAATGTAGCTACTAAAACTAATTAAGCCAAATGTGAAAGTCACATGTGGCAGCAGACACAAGTCAGGCGCTCACAGGCAGCTACCACGTGAGACACAGCAGACAGAGACCCCATCGGCAAGGAAAGGTCCACAGCACCACTGTGGCCATCACTCGGGCTCTGGCAGGACAACCTGGCCACGTCCCATGGGAGGCGCACACACCGAGTGTCTGGATCACGACCTGGCCACGTCCCACGGGACACGCACACACCGAGTGTCTGGATCACGACCCAGATGTTAGAGGGAGGCACGCCATATGAGAAACGATGCTGGCACACTTCTGCAGAGCCTGTCTGGGTAAACTCACACTCAGTGTGAGTCCAGCAACTCTTCCATTAGAACAAGTGACCTGGGGAAAGCACAGCCACACTGCTGAAGGCACCTGGGAGAAAGGCCTCACCTGCTGCTCCGTAAGATCCGCCAGGTCCATCTTGTTGAGGACCAGCAAGTGAGGCTTAAGCCCAAGGGTTTCCTGAAACAGAGGGTTGCGGCCTGAAAGTGGGATGTGGCAAAATTAAGGCAAAAATTCCTCCAAAGCTTTAGCAGCCAGTCAACTTGTTTTCTCGTCTTGTTGTGCAGACCGGGGCCACCGTAAGGAGCTGACGGTGAGGAGGAAGCAGTCTCAGAGAAAGGAACTCAGACGAGACAATGTACCTTCCTTGGGTTTTAAGACTGGGTGGGGGGCACATGCGGTGGCTCGCACCTGTAATCCCAGCACTCTGGGAAGCCAAGGTGGGTGGATCACCTGAAGTCAGGAGTCCCCTGACCTCAGACTCTCCCCAAGCTCGCCCTCTCGCTGGGGAAAGGGTGCACCCCCACCCACCACCATGGGTTCGAAGGCCACAAGGGCAGGGCTGTCACACGGCTTCCCAGACAGGAATGACAGTGGCAAAACACAAAGCCCAGGCTGGGCACAGAGGTTCACATTGGCAGGCCAAGGCTGGAGGAACACTTGAGGCCAGGAGTCTGAGGCCAGCCTAGGCAACACAGCAAGACTCCATCTCTACAAAACAAAAAAATCAGCTGGGCGTGGTGGCACACACCTGTAGTCCCAGCTACTCGGGAGACTGAGGCAGCAAGATTGCTTGGGCCCAGGAGTTTGAGGCTGCCTCTGGGTGGTGAATGCACTTGAGCGTCCCCACTCAGGGAGGCAGAAAGCAGGGCCGTCCAGGGACAGGTCTACCTCTCCCACAGTTCTTCACAAGCATTGGTATTTTTCGGACCAGGCGAGACACTGCTGCACCCCTACACTAGACGGTCACCTACCAGTCTAAAAAAGGTCACATTTTTAGAGGCAGAAGCAACCACTGATACGACTTAAAAGTACCAACTAGTGAAAGCACTTGCGATGATTTAAAAAAAAAAATCAGGCAGCGAGATTGCTTGGGCCCAGGAGTTTGAGGCTGCACTGAACTATGATCCCATCACAGCACCCTAGGGGACACAGCAAGACCACGACTCAAAAAAAATTTAAAAACCCAAAGCTCAGAGAAAGATTTTATAACTAAGTTATTGCTTAGTTGCCATAGTACATACAAAGTGAATAATCATTCAAAAAACATGCCCCCCATAGAATCCTAATAGATCATCTCAAACCACCACTGCCACCCTCTGTGACCACCAAGAACACAAAGGGTGTCAGCAGCCCAGGGCCCTGCAGCTGCACCTGCAGGCGGCAGGTCTGCCTCCTTACGACCATCCTCAGGCCTCCTCCCCTCAGCCAGGGGCCCGGGCCTCGCTGTGAGGACGCATCTCCTGCAGCACTAACACATGCAGAATGGGGAATGTCACCTTCACCTCTTGCACTCTCCGCCCTGCCTGGCACTTCATCTTTCCTACTTCGTCTAGCTGTGAGACTCCCAAGGCTTCTGGCATGTCTTATCTGAGCACCCAGTCAAGCCACTGTGTCCACATCCACGCAGAGAAACTTGACATAAATCACTCTTCCCTCAGAGGCCAGCCAACCCTGAGCCCATGCAAAAGAACCCCCTCCTCTGTACTCTTCTTGGATGTGAGAGGCCAACAACAGCCTTCTGGCTTCTCGGCACACCCTAGATAGGAAGGTAGACCAGGCTAGAGGGGAAATGCCCTCTAATCATACACACTCATCACATACACTACACTCCGTTATTTTTTAATATTCAAACATAGGACTGGCATATTATATGAATTGATATATTTATAGCCCACAGCAAAGAAACCCAATGCTTTACTGCCGAGGTCCCAGCAACCCTTCATCATATAAAGAGAATCTAAACATCACCCAATGATAGCAAAATCTGGCTCTGCAAAGAACACCCATCAATGAACAAATCATCACATCTCGCCAACTCATTCCTCAAGTACAGGAGAAAAGCCCCAGTTGGCAGGATCATTTTTAAACAACGGTTTCACAGCCTATCTAGAGAATTCCACTGCTGGTCTGAGTGACCCAGATGTATGTATTAACAAGGAAGTTTCACAGACAGGAAGCCTGGACCCCCCACCACAGATTCTGATTAACTGGTCTAGAAAGGGGCCTAGCAATTGGTATTTTTAAAAGCTTCCCCAGATAATTTTTTTTTTTTGAGACACAATCTCACTCTGTCACTCAGGCTGGAGTTTAGTCGCATGATCTTGGCCCACTGCAACCTCTGCCTCCCGGGTTCAAGCGTTTCTCCTGCCTCAGCCTCCTGAGTAGCTGGGACTACAGGGCCACACCACCACACCTGGCTAATTTTTGTATTTTCTATAGAGACGGGGTTTCACCACGTTGGCCAGGATGGTCTCGATCTCCTGACTTCTCAATCCACCCGACTTGGCCTCCCAAAGTGCTGGGATTACAGGCGCGAGACCGCGCCCAGCCTCCCCTGCTCTGTGAAAGGATATCCGGGCATCGTGAACCTCGATGATACAGTCCACCAGCTTCAGGCTGCTCTGCATCTTCTTCAGCCCTGGAAAACAGAAGGGTGCCTCAGCAAAGGAGCTCACCACCTTTCAAGAGTGATCAATTCAAGCTGAATCGTCCAGAATGACATGCCGCCATAAATAACCCAAAAAGACTCCATCTGAGTGAAGCGTACGAAGTAAGGACCTCCGCTGAGCGCCTCCTCCAAGTTCCACACCCTCGGAATGGGAGATGGACGGTGCCCTGCGCAAGGGTGCGCCATGTGTCAAAAGCCAGGTGCAGTCTCCACCACCTGACTCGTGGGTGACTATGGGTGGAATATTTAACTTCCACGGGTCTTAATCTGGGCTATAGAGTAACACTGGTTCACTAGGCCCCTGCCACCTTGTAGGGTCCCCTAAGCAGGAATACAACCAAGGTAACAAAGCTCCTTCCCCTCCAGGGCTGTCAGAGGACCGAGGACACCCACGCCGGCCCTTCTTTCTCCTCGGCCCTCAATGCACGCGGAGCCGTCGCAGGAGTGGCCATCTCAACCCCCAGAGGGCTGGGCCGGCCCTAGAGGTCTTCTTGGGGCCGAATTGTGACAAAAAAACACTAAAAAATTACCAAGGACGTTTAAGCAGAAGAAAAGAACGACTCAACATATGAGTCAAAGCTGAACAGGTGCCTCCATACCCATCATTTCATTCAGTCCCCACGAACTCCGAAAAGTCCATCTGGTCAAGAACTTGCGGAAACGGAGGCTTCGGGGGATTAAAGCAGCAGAAGGCACTCGCTGGGAACAGAGGACAGGGGCGGCGCGCCGGAGGTCAGGGGTCAGTCAGGCCCCGGGCCGGCACCGCCGAGAACAAGAGGGCCGGGGCTGCTCCGCGGGGGCCCTCGCGGGAAAGGGCCTCTCCCGCAGCTGCGCAGGGGAAGAGGCCCAGGCGGCTCCCGGAGCGGAGGAAAGCGGGGAAGGCGGGGAAATGAGGGGAGAGCGGCGGGGCCAGCCAAGGACACCCGGGACAGCCCGCGGCCGAAACAGGCGTGGACGGCACCCTGCCCCTCCCCGCCGGGCCTCACCTTTGGCCATGTGGCCCGGGAACCACCGCGCCACGTCGCGTCCGAGCACAGGGAAATTCTCTCGCCAGCCGGCCTGGGCGGCGCTGCACAGCGCGCGCGGGGCCAGCCTCATGGCGGCACAGTCCACGGAAGCGGTCCCGGGGCGGACCGGCTCGGCAGCGCCGCGACTCGCCACTGAGGTTCCGGCTGCGCCGGCTTCCGGCGGGCCAAGACCCCGCGGTACGGCCCGCGCGTGCGCACGACGCTGCCTCCGCCCCCTGCGAGGCCTGGAGTGGGCGTGACCCTGGCCCCCGGGGGAGGGGCGAGTGGTGGGCGGGGCGCCAGGGCGCCGGGGCGGGGCTCGGAGGCGACTGCGGGGACCGGGGAGTTCCCAGGGTTCCTGGGTTTTGTGGGGTTTTTTTCCTTTTAGCGCTGAGGCATTTTATTATAAAAACTTAGTATTCATTTACATAAACTAATATGAACCTAAAATTCATCATACATTTACTTCATTTTTTAGCTTGACCTTCTAGTAAATCTTTAACTTCACTGATTTTGGCTGCTATGTAAGGAGACCCTCCTTTGTCAGGATGATTTAAAAGCATAACTCGTCGATGAGCATCTTATTTTCCCTTATTGGCAGTAGGGCTTACACCTAGTATTGTCATTTTGGGTTCAAACCCACCTCCGTAATAGCCACCACTGAAGGCAGATTTTGGCAGACTTTGAAAAACTTGCTTTACTTGAGGCTCCATATGCTTCATGGCTTGCAAAGCGTGACAGCCTGCAAATCCTGCAGCTGCAGTGGTCAGTCCAGTTGCTACCACTGTGCCGGCCATGGCTCCGGCTGGGCACCCTTGCTTGCACCAGGAGCACGGCTCATCCCAGCACAGAGGTCGCGGCCAACACCTGCAGGCCTGGACCAGAGAGGGACACACCTGTGACTGCATGCAATAACCACCGAGCACAGGCGCCCTACGCCTGTGGGGGTTTTAGGTAATTTGCAGATTTATTTTCATTAAATTTTAAAAATCCTCGTTCTCCCTTAAGCGTATCCTGAGTAAGTATAACAAAATTTAGGAATCTCTTTTTACAAATTTGCTTAAAATCTTTCAGTTACTTTAAATTTACCTTACAAATGTAATCTCTTCTTTTTAAGTACTTCGGGGTTTTTGTTTTGTTTTATTTGAGACAGAGTCTCACTCTGTTGCCCAGGAGTGCAGTAGCTCCATCTTGCTCACTGCAACCTCCACCTCCTGAGTTCAAACCATTTCCAAATACTGACTGCAGTTCTGCTAAACTAAACTAATACAATGAGTCTGAAATATTTTCCACTGCCCAAGACTAGACATAAATGTAGGCGGATTTCAACTTTAAATCAGCAGTCAGCAACTCCTCAACTGCACACTGCTTTACAGTAGTATTACTCTACTGGAATTTTTTAAACAAGCTACTGAAATAGCAAACATGCTCAAATTCTAAGTACAAAAATATTGCCATGGTTTTGATGTTCTGAAACCGCCTAATACCCTAATGCCCAGCTGTCAACATTTCTGGGCATGAGAGACATGGCCCCTCCAGGGAAGACAGAAGACTCCCAGGTGGTTTCTGGGCTGAGTGGGATGCTTAGGACCTCCTGCTAGGTCAGTGCCTCCCAGCCCCCTCCTCACCAAGCCAGTCCCTCACACCCAGACGGGGCAGCCTGGGTCTTGCTGCCTTCGTCCCTGGCATACAGAATTGGCGAAACCCTAACTGTCAATGATAAAGATTTTTGTACTCGAATGAAGGAAACTGCATTCCCTTATGGTCCCAGGAGCATAAAACCACAATACAACCCATGGAATTTGAATTTCTCTCGCAGGCATCTGATGGGCAGGTAACCCCTGAGAGACCAATCTAGGGACACAGCATTGGCAGGTGGGGCTGCCAGCTGCAGAGGGAGGCTGGGGCTCCGGAGGGAGGCTCAGGGTCAGGGAACGCCCTAGAAGGGGTGATTTGAATGGAGACCAGAGGGTGAGAAGGGAGGAGCTCTACAGATCCAGCCTGGGGTAGAGGGGCCAGACAGGGGCCTAGCCTCCCAGCACACTCACCCCAACACCACCCCCCAGCACCCCAGCACTGCCCACACCCCAACACAGCCCGGCACCTCAACACTCACCCCAACGTGGCCCAGCACCCCAGCACACTCACCCCAACACGGCCCAGCACCCCATCATACTCACCCCAACACGGCCCAGCACCCCAGCACACTCACCCCAGCACTGCCCAGCACCTCAGCACACTCACCCCAACACGGCCCAGCACCCCATCATACTCACCCCAACACGGCCCAGCACCCCAGCACTCACCCCAACACAGCCCAGCACCCCAACACTGCCCACACCCCACACACTCCCCTGGGCCAGGCACCCTGTTTCTCACTTCAGGCCTTATTATCTATTCACTTTCCCCAGAAACGCCCGGCCTCAGGGCAGAGCAGGGCACCCCTCATCTCCCCAGTGCCCTGTGAAGTGGGTGCCTGATGCAGCATGAGTCAATGAGCAAGAAGAGGGTTGTCAGCTACACTATCATCCCAGGCAGCAGCCATGAGAATGCAGCGGGAGAAGAATCAACTACAGGACCCAGAGTTCAGGGAACCCAGAATTCAGGGCCACGTGTAGTTGTGGGGGCTGGAGACACACGGCCCTGTGCAACCTGGGCCTGGAGAAAGACAAAGACAACAGCAGCAGATGCTGGAGCCCCAGGCAGGAAGGATGCAGGGCAGCCGAGGCAGGGAAGGCAGCTCTAGATGCTGTGGTCCAAACATGCCTTCTGTGCCGGCATCTCTGTGAGTATCCGGCATCTCAGCTCAAGTCAGCGCTGACCAGACTCCAGTGACAGACACAAGAACTGAGAAAGTCACCAAAACCAGAGAGCTCTCATTAACATCCTTAAATCTCAATCCAGGCTGAAATCGTCAGAGGAAACGAGGGTCCCAGCCTCCCCCAGCATGGGAGGAGCAGCGCAGGCTGGCCCAGCTACAGCCTCGGCCGGGGCTGTTGCGCCTGCGGGGCCCACAGACCAAGGAGGCGGTCAGCCTCCCTCCATCCCGACAGCAGAGCCCCGTGCGTCGTGGAGTAAAACGTTCGATGTGTGGCTTCCCCTGCAAACAGGATCTGGAGCTGCAAAGAAGAGCCAGGGTTAGAATGGGGACGCGATTCAGACAGCTGGGTCTGGGCAGAGAAACACACAAAAAAAGCTCACACCTATCCAGCAAGAGGCAGAGAAACACAGCTCACAGGTATCCATCAGCAGGCAGGAAAACACATCTCACATGCATCCACCAGCGGGCGGGAGAACCCAGCTCCCACGCATCCACCGACAGGCGGGGGAACAGCTCCCACGCATCCACCGACGGGGGGCGGGGGGGGGGGGAACAGCTTGCACGCATCCACCAACGGGCGGGAAAGAAGCTACTCCACCCTGGAGCTCAGGTGTAAACAGCGTTTAGAGAAAACAAGATCTTGTAAACACTGAGGAGTGATCTGACCACAACTACTGAATGACAAATGAGGAGGGTGGGGGAGAGCCCTGAGTGGGTGGAAGATAGCTAAATCTTATGCGATATCATGAGAAGTCAATCAATTACACCTGAAACTGAAAATTCAAGCAGTAACACTTCCAAGCAGGCTAACTGAAAAGAGATCATGAGCTGATTGGAAAACTGAACGCTGACTAAATATTGGGTAATATTGAGGAATTACTGTCAATTTTTAACTGGGTAAATAGTATCCTGGATACATGGTTTTACTTTTATATTTTCTGGGACAGGGTCTTGCTGTGACACCCAGGCTGCAGTGCAGCGGCGCAGTCATACTTCACTCCAGCCTCAAGCTCCTGGGCCCAAGCCCAAGCAGCTTGGGACTGCAGGTGCTCGCCACCATACCTGGCTACTTTTTACTTATTTTGTGGAGCTCGAGTCTCACTATGTTACACTATATTGCCCAGGCTGGTCTCAAACTCTTGCCTCAGCAAACCTCCTGCCTCAGGCTTCCAAAGCGCTAGGATTACGGGTGTGAGTCTCTGCCCTCAGCATCATAGTTTTTACAAGGATGTCTTTATCTTTTAGAGACACGCACCAAAATATCCCAGGTGAAACAATGTCCTGTGTGAGACATGCTTAATAGGGGTGGGGGGCGGGGAGCAAGCTTGGCTTAGGGGAAGTCTGCTGGGCACTCAAAGGTTCTATCTACTTTTCGATGTTTGACATTTTGCATAGGAAACGTTTCTTAACATGTGGCCGAAGAAACATGTTTTTAGAGATGCTGTAAATGTAGCGATCAGAATCAGCTGGGAGCACAGCCTGGGAAGGGCAAAAGGGGCTCCACCTGCTGTTTTGTTTATTTTGTTTTGTTAGCGAGAACTGCAGAATTCTCTGACTCTTTAAGCTGTGTATGTGTATAATTCTCACAAAAATAATACATTTAAAAATTATTCTTAGTTTCAAAAACAAAATGGCTTCTGAGTCGGGGTCCCAGCCTCGCCCTCCCTGGCTCACGCTCCTGCAGCTCTGAGGCTCCGAGGGGGGGGCTCTGCAGCCAGACTCGCGCCCGCGCCACCCCCCACTAGGCAGGCCACACACCTGGGTGTTGGTGCCGTCTGCAGGGAGGGGCTGAGCCAGCAGGTCCAGGTCGTCCCCCGTGCTGCCCACGGCCACGTAGCTGTAGGAGCCCCTGGTGTACGGGGCGCTGTGCCAGCGAGACCGCAGAACGCTCTTGGGCGCTGGGAGCCGTGGGTTTCCTGAGCCGCAGAGACACCGCTGTTAACCGAGAACTCTCACCCACACATCTGCAGCTGTTTTTGTCATTTTAAAGATTGAGCAGTTGAACGTGGAGGACGCTACGCCGGAAGAAAATAGAGCAGCAGAGCGTATCCAGAGGGGCCCTTCCTGCTGACTCTGCACCCAGAACAGCAGGCCGGCCGAGGGACCCCCGGGACCAGGGCCTGGGACAGCAGCACGCTGCTGTTTCCGAGCCTGGGTTCCTCCTCCGTAAATATCTGATCAAAGACAACTGCATTTATTTTGGTGGCAGACGTAGGAAGTGTTTGTAAAGCCCTTTCGGTTCCTTGGAGGTAGGAACTGTTACTGACCCCGCTGACACGAGGAAGGGTTGGCCCTGGAAACGTACAGACTCAGCCAAATTTAGTTTTTCTCTGTTCTGAAAAGCTTAGTTTCTGTTTAGAGATCAGCCAGTAACGAGCAGAGGCAGGAGCTGGCCTGTGCGGTGAGTACCTGTCACTCTCTGGAGCACTTGGGTGAGACACAGAAGCACTTCTTCATCTGACAGAGTCTCCATGAACTCGGACTCGAGCCCAGCAATGAACCCACAGAGAACGTGGACAGACCTGCACGGAGAGAGAGACCCCTGGGATGAGGCGTCCCGCCCAGCTCTCAGCCCGGCGCTGCCCGCAGTTCTCAGCAAGGTACCAACGATGGAGCAGGGCAAGACAGACAGGTTTCAGTGTCACAGAACACGGCAGAATTCACTGGTGTGGTCTCAGATTCCACATCTGGCCAACCTTTAAGGAACTACTACTTCTTGAGTTTTGGTGTAGCATCAAAGAATACCCACAATCACTTGAAAAGCTATTGAAATATCACTCCTTCTTCCACCCACATATCCATGTCGATCCAGACTTGCCTCCTGTGTTTCAGCCAAAATAAAACATCACAACAGAATGAATGCAGAGGCAGGCCTGAGAACTCGGAATCTTCTATTAGGTGTGACATTAAAGAGCTTTGCAGAGGCCGGGTGCAGTGGCTCACGCCTGTAATCCCAGCACTTTGGAAGGCCGAGGTGGGTGGATCACTTGAGACCAGGAGTTCAAGACCAGCCTGGCCAACATGGCAAAACCCCGTCTGTACTAAAAATACAAAAATTAGCCGGGCACGGTGGCGCACACCTGTAATCCCAGCTACTCCGGAGGCTGAGGCAGGAGAATTGCTGGAACCCGGGAGACAGAGGTTGCAGTGAGCCGAGATCGCGCCACTGCACTCCACGCATTCCAGCCTGGGCGACAGAGCGAGACCTTGTCTCAAAAAGAAGAGTCTTGCAGAAAAGACAAAACGCTGCCACCTTCATTAAATTTTAAGAAAATATTCATTTTAAAATGTGATTCATGCTAACATGGAATAGGTTTTTTACTATCATCTCAAATAATAAATAATTTATCATGTGGTAAATTTACAGATGTGACATCGTCAAAAGCTCCTTGAGATCCCTAACCCTTTGCAGGCATATAAAAGGATGGGACAGCTACCACGCCGTGCCACAGACAGGGTCCCACCAAAGCACTCAGGATCCCACTGATGTCCTAAGCAAGAGAGCACAGGCGGTGGGGCTGGCCCTGGAGCAGGTGGCCACACACACGGTCACCCACCCGGCTGCCCACCAGCAACCCAGGCCTGTCTCAACACCTGGAATGCCAGTTTTTTTTTTTAGACAGAGTTTTGCTCTCATTGCCCATGCTGGAGTACAATGGCACCATCTCAGCTCACTGCAACCTCCGCCTCCTGGGTTCAAGTGATTCTCCTGCCTCAGCCTCCTGAGTAGCTGTGATTACAGGCACCTGCCACCACGCCCGGCTACTTTTTTGTATTTTTAGTAGAGACGGGGTTTCAGCATGTTGGCCAGGCTGATCTCGAACTCCTAATCTCAGGTGATTCACCCACCTCAGCCCCCCAAAGTGCAGGGATTACAGGCGTGAGCCACCACACGCAGCCAGAGTGCCAGTTTTCTCTTCAGTGTGAAGGAGACAGACAGGCTTCCCCAGTCACAGCTGCAGGGCTGGTCTTGCAGCCTCCTGCTCCCAGTGGACGGCAGCGATGAACCATCTGGCAGGTGTGCCCTGCACTCCCACCACATCCGTGTCTTTCATGACAAGAACTGTGTCTCCCCTGCCGCATCCTCGGTGGAAGCGTGGGATGAGATCTGCCATCTGACCACAACAGGCTGGCCTTGTGTTTTAATCTGGCTGGAAAAGTCAGTCCCTGCATCCCCAACGTCACTCATGGGATTATCTCCTGAGTCGGCACGTGGTCTGTACATGCTGTTTGTAAGAGGGAGGGCCCTTCCTCTACGGGGCTATGATTCCATTACTTCTAGGCACGTCTTCCTCAATTACTTCACCCTGTTTAAGTATCATCTCCCCAGGTTTGGGCAGATCGTGTTCCAGAGTTCCTCTGTATCTACAAGCCCCAGCTCCCTGCAGCCTTCCAATAAATACGTTCCCACGGACAGAAGACTGAGCCTGCCTGCAAGTCCACGGACACATTCTGGGCCCCCAGGAGCGCTAACAACCCGCATACGGCAGGGCGCCATCTGTCCCCACAGAGGTCAGGCCCAGGGTGTCTGCCGTCAGCACCTGAAGGGGCTCATGGGATCCCTACTCATTAAACCCCCCAGAAATGCCTTGCAGTGAACTGACACACTGCTGCATCCTCCATCAGATGAAGGCCTAACAAGCCAGCCACTGTCGGAGCCTCCCAGGGAGCAAACGTACCCAAAGGCGGGAAGGACCACAAAGCCGATGAGCTTCCGGAACCAGGCATCCCGCAGTGCGGGGGCAGCGTCCTCCAGGGGCGATGTGTCCTCCCACACCACCTGGATCAGCTGGCAGTCTGGCTCCCAGAAGGGCTCCTCAAACTCCAGGAAGATCTTATTGTTGGTCCCGAAGCCGATCTTCCTGATTGCTTCTGCCTTCTCAGCCGGCAGTGGAGGGTCAAAGAAGGTGTCCAGATGTTCCTTAAGAAAACCTGGAATGCAGAATTGGACTGGACTTGCATCACATAAAGCTCTTCAGCTAGAATCGACTGCCCACAGGAGCCCGACCTTAGTCCACCAGAGGAGTCAGAGAAAGAGGCTTCCAGACACGCTGCCTCCTGCGAGGCCCAGGCTGACTCAGGGCCCTGGGGACGTAGAGCTGAGGCCACTCTGGCTGTCAGGACCCACAGACTGGGGTAGACAAACCGAAACAGGGACAGGCAAAACGGCCCAGTGGTCACCACTGGCCACACAGGAACAGTCAGGGCCACCACACAAACTGACCACTCAGCCCTAAACCTCTGCCTCTCAACCTCTGCACGCCACGCTGCTCAGGAATTAGCTTAGTGTAGTGGTGAAATATACAGGCTTTATTCAGAAGCTACATAAAAATTCATCTGTGTAGCAAAAACACACATTTAGCCCAAAGGCAGACAGTAACGAGATGAACAACAAACAACAAAGTCAAACCACAGGGTGGAGCCCTGCGGCACCAGATCTCAGGTCACCTGAAGTCGGTCAGAAAAAGGTGAGTGCCCAGAGACCAGCCAGGCAAAGACCGTCAGTGGGCAGTGAGAGCGGGGGAGGGGCCCCACAGGCTGTGGCCACAGTGCCCATGAAGGGTCCCCATGCCCTCCATGAAAGTCCGGTCTGTGCAGACCTCAGATCCAGCCATTTCCCCTGCTGGGATTTATCCCACAGACACATTCCCACAAGCATTTTTACTTCCTTTTCTTTGTTTTTGAGATAGGGTCTTACTCTGTTGCCCAGTCTAGAGTGCAGGCAGCACCAAGATCAGGACTCACTGCAGCCTTGACCTCCCTGGCTCAAGCAATCCTCCCACCCTGGCCTCCCAAACTGCTGGGATTACAGGTGTGAGCCACCATTCCCCACCTTTCACACAAGTGTTTTCTGTTTTTTGTTTTTGAGATGGATTCTCGCTCTGTCACCCAAGCTGGAGTACAATGATGTGATCTCAGCTCACTGCAACCTCTGCCTCCTGGGTTTAAGCAATTCTCCTGTCCCAGCCTCCTGAGTAGTTCTGATTACAGGTGCGTGCCACTACGCGTGGCTAATTTTTGTATTTTTAGTAGAGACAGGGTTTCACCATGTTGGTCAGGCTGGTCTTGAACTCCTGACCTCATGATCCGCTCACCTCAGCCTCTCAAAGTGCTGCGATTATAGGTGTGAGCCACCGCGCCCAACCCACCAGTGTTTTTATGTGCACATGTAAAACTGCATGAAACAGAAAAAGTGAAGATCACCTAAATTGCCATCAATACTTATGAAATAATGACAAGAACACACTGCATGGCAAGTGAACCGGCTCCTTTTTTTTTTTTTTGGACACGAAGTTGCGCTCTTGTTGCCCAGGCTGGAGTGCAATGCTGCCGTCTCGGCTCCCTGCAACCTCCACCTCTCCGGTTCAAGCAATTCTCCAGCCCCAGCCTCCCAAGTAGGTGGGATTACAGGCGCCCACCAGCTAATCTTTGTGAACTGGCTCCGGGTAAATGTAACAATGTATCTGCTGACAATGTCCCTGGTGGTCAGCACTTAGCAGGCCCAGCAAGTGTCTAGTCGGAACATGAATGATCAAAGCCAGCGGAGGGAAACAAAAAAGACCTGTAGATCTAAGTGTGCTGATTCAGAAACGCTGAGAAGTTCTATGAAGGGGGAAAAACAGTCAAACTGAGTACCAGATTTTTTTTTTTTTTTTGAGACAGAGTCTTTGTCATCCAAGCTGGAGTGCAGTGGCACAATCTTGGCTCACTGCAACTTCTGTCTCCCAGGTTCAAGCAATTCTCCTGCCTTAGCCTCCCAAGTAGCGGGGATTACAGGCGCCTGCCACCACACCCAGAGAATTTTTGGATTTTTAGTAGAGACAGGATTTCACCATGTTGACCAGGCTGGTCTCAAACTCCTGACCTCAGGTGGTCTGCCCACCTCGGCCTCCCAAAGTGCTAGGATTACAGACGTGAGCCAGGTGTTTGTACGTGGACTACGACTGCATCTGTGGGGAACAGCAGTGGGGTCTGCGTGCTCATCCTTGCCCTGGGGAGGGCACAGCCAGCCCTTGGAGACAGGAGTTGGGGGTGGGGGAGGCTCTTGCTTTTCATCATACACCCTTCAATCACACCTAGATCTCCAAGTGAGCTCTGGCACTTGCTAGCTTTGTGAACTTGGGCAGTTAAGTGACTTCTGTTTGCCTAGATGTTCAAATTTGTCAAATGGGGGACAGTGCCAGATACCTGCCAAGGCCGCCCGAGGAGTCAGCGAGATAACTCAGGCAGAGACCGACAGCGGCGTGAAACCGTGTGAAGCAAATGTCCAGCTGACAGCAGTTATCCTAGTAACTCTGTCTTCAACCATCTCCACTGTGTATAAAACAGCTTCAAACCACCTCTACTCAAGGACACCCCTAAAGCACCAGATCTAGAATTGAATAGAATTATACACATGGCTCCTTCAACACGTCACCCCAGGCCTGACCTTGAGACCGGGTTTCTCATGCCTTTTCCTGTCTCCAGCAAAGTGCAGCCTGGTTAACTACCAAGGCCGTCCCAACCCTCACGATTCCCTTCAAGCCAGTAGGACACACACTTACTTGCATTTTTTCTTACAGTGAAACCCTTCATTCCAAAGCATGCAATTGCTACAAAACCTAAGAGTCATTTCTTCCACCTATCCGGAAATTATTAGAATGACAATGTGAGCTTTGAGCTTTGTACCCGAGCAGACGCCCCAGAGCCAACAGAAGCAAGATAAGGGCAGAGGAAGGGGCACTTGGGAGAGGGGTTTGAGCTGAAAACATGGCTTACCTAAGGGCACGGTGACGATGACGTGGTGCGCTGGGAACCGGTCTCCATCCTCACACTCTACCGACACTGGAAAGGTCTCCCCGGGAAAGGCTGCCTCCTGGAAGGCCCCGTTCCAGTGAATGGTCTTCACGGGCTTCTTAAAAACTACCGTGTCCTCTGGCAGGGAGGCCATCATGCAGTTTGTGAGCCCTTGGTAGCCCCTAGGAAGATGGAAGTGCTGGTTTCATAGACACCCCGTCCCTGGAAGGGCAGAACTCGTGGAAGTACGTGCTCCAAGTTCCCACCCGCATCAGAGCTTGCTGCAGGGAGCTCTCCATTGCTCCGGCTGGCAGGGACAGCAGCTCCACTCTGTGGTTTTCCACCACAAGGATGCTCATACCTGCCCTCCCGGGCATAAGGGAGGGTTCCGAGGGCACAGAGTTCTCAAGGCAATCTGCCAGAACCAGGGCTTCCTGACTCACAAATGCCCATCGCCTGGGCAGGAGCCTCAGGGCCAACACCACCAGGGGTGACGCTTGGGAGAGTGAAGGTCTCACCTGCACCTGGTACTCAGCAGCCACCCTGCCACACAGAGGGCCTGTCGGGCCCCCTCTGCAGCCGAAGACCCTCATTTGTCACAAAAGAGGCTTCAGTAAACACAGGAGCAGAAGCCTTTCCTTCTTCTAACCACCCTCTCTCAGAAATAACTTTTCTGGCTTAAATGAGCAAAACCAGAGAAAGGAGCAACCAGTCTGTCTGAATGGGGAGAGCAAATGGTCTCCCATCCCTCCCACACCCAAGTGAGAGCGGAGTCCGGCCAGCCCCGGGGCCCTGGGGAGCCTGGGCGGGGGGTGCGGGCAGGCACGCACTTAGAAAAGGTGCAATCCAGCCCGGGCAGCACGATGTACTCCCCGAAGGGCGCCAGGGCCACCAGGTCCATGCTATGGGTGCCGCTCACACAGCATTCCAGGTTGAAGAAGGCGCTCAGGACGGCCAGCTTCAGTTTCTTGGTCTCCTCGCCCTCTGTCCAGCCGGCCACGTGCTGGCTGATCTCCTTCTTGAGGTACTCCCCAACGCTGGGCACCGGGGTTTCCGCGGCCTGCAGGAACTCTCGGGTCTGGTCGATCAGGCCGTAGAACAGAGTCGCCATCTCCGCCACCAGCTGGAGGCTCACGCGGACCCCGGAGCTGGTGTAGCTCACGGAGGGCAGGCCCACGTGACCCCCGGTCTCCACCAGCTGGTTCCCCTCCGACAGCTCTTTCTCCCCCAGCAGCCCGTACTCAGCAGCCAGCTGGAAGACGGGGTTGCCCCGAGAGGGCCCATGGATCCAGTGCGCGCCCATCTCCACCACGCCACCTGCGAGGGGCAGCAGATGCCACCTGGGGTCCCTTTCCCAGAACGGCCACCGGGGCCCTTCTCCTGGGCCACGCCGCCGCTGCCCTTCCCAGGTAGGGGATGACCACATGTCCCCAAGGGCAGGCCCGGTCAGACCCGGTGGAAGGGGAGCCCCTGGCAGGAGGGCCCCTGTCGGGCGGTCCGGACGGGAGGGAGGGGTGCAGGGTGGGCCACTTGGGGCTGGGGGCGCTCCCCGAGGGGCAGAGCCAGGGCGGCCGCGTGGAGCAGTCGGTCGCCTTCCCACGCCGGCGCCCTCCTGACTAACTCTGCGCCCTGAGTTTCGGGGCGGTGAACTCTGGCCGATCAAGCGGGCGGGGACTCCCGGGGGAGCCCGGTGAGGCGGCCGGGTCGGTCAGCGGGGCGCAGGGCAGCGGGGACCGGCGAGCTCGGGCGCAGCCGGTTGGGTTCCGGGAGGGGCCTTACCGAAGCTGCGCTCCGAGCGGATGCGGCCCCCGGCGCGGGCCGTGGCCTCCAGGACGCGCAGGTGCGGGAAGGCGGGGTGGCCGCAGAGCCTCTGCGCCGCGCCCAGCCCCGCGATGCCGCCGCCCACCACCAGCACCCGGGGGCCGCCCGGGGCCTTCCCTTCGCCGCCGGTCGACTCCATCCCCGCCCCCCCCCCCCGGGGGGGCGGGGGGCCGGGTGGGGGGGGGGGGGGGGGGGGGGGGGGGGGGGGGGGGGGGGGGGGGGGCGGGGGGGGGGGGGGGGGGGGGGGGGGGGGGGGGGGGGGGGGGGGGGGGGGGGGGGGGTGGGGGGGGGGGGGGGGGGGGGGGGGGGGGGGGGGGGGGGGGGGGGGGGG
>CAUYLG010058665.1:0-19191 GCA_963573385.1 Cacajao melanocephalus
ATGTCAATGGTAGTTTAATGGGAATAGCATTGAATCTATAAATTACTTTGGGCAGTATGGCCATTTTCACAATATTGATTTTTCCTAACCATGAGCATGGAATGTTTCTCCATCTGTTTTTGTTCTCTTTTATTTCCTTGAGCAGTGGTTTGTAGTTCTCCTTGAAGAGGTCCTTTACATTCTTTGTTAGTTGTATTCCTAGGTATTTTATTCTTTTTGTAGCAATTGTGAATGGGAGTTCGCTCATGATTTGGCTCTCTGTTGGTCTGTTATTGGTGTATAGGAATGCTTGTGATTTCTGCACATTGATTTTGTATCCTGAGACTTTGCTGAAGTTGCTTATCAGTTTCAGGAGATTTTGGGCTGAGACGATGGGGTCTTCTAAATATACAGTCATGTCCTCCGCAAATAGAGATAATTTGACTTCCTCCTTTCCTAATTGAATACCCTTTATTTATTTACTTTTTTTCTTGCCTTGTTGCTCTGGCTAGAACTTCCAATACTATATTGAATAGGTGTGGTGAGAGAGGGCATCCTTGCCTAGTGCCACATTTCAAAGGGAATGCTTCCAGGTTTTGCCCATTCAGTATGATATTGGTTGTGGGTTTGTCGTAAGTAGCTTTTATTATTTTGAGATATGTAAGAATTTGACTTTTTTTCCCCTCTAAGTTTGCTAAATATTTCAACATAAAAGCCTCTATTTCTTTAAAAGGTATGACAACCAACTATATGATTTAAAGCAAATCTTTTTCAAGTTTGCTATTCTCATTATAAGAATAGTTCAATACATTTTAGAAAATTTGATAATGCAGTTAAGGAGAGGGAATTAAAAATTACCTATAAACTTTGCATAAACTGTTGTTAGTAATTTGGTACATTTATATCCAGTCGTTTGTCAGCTGTGTAGTTAAACTTTTAGAATTATTTCTACCACTTTTAGTAGCTTTACTTCTCTTTTAGAAACAAATTCCGATTTTATGATAAGGTCCACTAATAGAGATAATTTTGGTAGATGATAGCTCCTAATAGCAGCATAGTATTTTAATAAATCCTGGCACCCTCTCTTCGTTTACTTATAGTCTTGTTACTGGAAATTCAGTATCTAGAAGCGTTTTATGCCTTAAATAGTTGTGGCATAATTTTGTCTTTAGTAACGTTTAAATATGTCAGTAGTCATAGGCCATTTTTATGTGTTTTGCCGGATAGCTTTAAAAACCTAATGAAAAATGTTTATGATTTATCCCTTTATCAGATTAAAGTTATACACAGTTTGCTATCAAGATGTAAAACAACAGAATCTCAATTTTCTCAGATTAGTAACTATAATGATACATTTTTCTTATTTTTGAGAATGTGAATAATTTGGCAAAAATCGAGAAGTGTAGAGTGAATAAGTAGTACCAGAAACATATGAGTAAGTTTCAAGAAATCTTGTAAACTGCTATTTTCATTATTTTGGCGATGGGGGAAGGGGGATGGTTCTCTTGAATTACTGTTGCAAATGAAGCAAGATCTTCATTTGGAAAATTTACTTGTATTAAACAGATGACTGGCTGAAATAGCTGCTGAAACAATTTCATGCTTTTGTTTTTAATGTAGTCCAATTATAAAATGTCACATCAGATTGTGTGTGAGTATACAACTGCATAATTTTAATTTTATTTCTGAGTTATCACATTTTAGGAAGCTGATTAAAATCAGCCAGAATTTTTCTAAGCTTTTTATATATAACAAATTAACTATTCAAAATGAGTAAAAACAAGATTGATATTTTGGCAGTTAATACCTTTATTAAAGAAATTGATCAATTCTTCTATAGTTACCCATTTTGTTATTTTATGTTTGAATATATAGGGAACTCACTGCCACAATTTATTTGCTCTAATTTCTTATTTTAGAAATCTTAAGCTTATAGATTCCTTGTAAGAATATTACAATGAATAGCCATAGACCTTTCACCCATATTTAAAAATTGTTAACATTATGTTATATTTGCTTTATCATGTCTCTTTTTAAATTTTTTTTCTTTTTTGTCTTTTCTGAGTCTTAGTTGCCGATTTGTAACACTTAACTCTTAAATACTTAAGCATGTCTCTGTTATGAACAAGGGCTTTCTCCTACATAAGCATAGTTTAATTATTAAATTCAGGGAGTTCATCACTAACATAATGCTATTGCCTAAAATAGAGTTTGTATTCAAATTTCTCCAACTATCCCAATAATGCCCTTTATAACTTATTTTTTTCTAGAATTCAGTCAAGGATTCCACATTACATTTATTTGTCATATTTTCCTAATCTTCTGTAGAACAAGTCCTAGACTTAAAAAAAATTTTTCATTTTATTAACATTTTCAAGAGACCAAGCCACTTATTTTGCAAAATGTTTCTCAGTGGATTGGTTTCATTGTTTTCCCATGATTAGGTTCAGGGTAAACATTGCGGGGGAGGATGCTACACAGGTGATGTTCTTCCTCAGTGCATCACATCAGGAGGCACAGGGATATCAGTTTGCTCCATTATTGAGGATGTTACATGTGATCATTTGGTTGGAGAGGTATCTTCCATATTTGTCTTTGTAATTAATCAGTGATATGTGAGATAATACTTTGAGATCATGTAAATAACCTATTCCCCTGAAACATTTCACATGGTTTTAATATCTGTTAATGAGATTCTTGCCTGAATCAATTATGACTGGGATTGCTACAAAATAGTTACTTTCCTAATTCATTGTTACTTCTGTATTTATCATCTGGCATTCTTCTGTAAAGTAGAACTTTCCCTTACCTCTTTTCCCTGTTTTGACATTTTAAAAGGAATATCAGCATGAACTCACAGATTGTTTATTTAAATTTAATTCACTGCCCTAGCATATTGATAGGAACTCTATAAAATCCATTCAATTGCTTATTGAAAATAACACATAAAGAAATCTAACAATTAACATCTGTTGGTTTTTACTTTATGAAGTAACTATACCCGTACTAATTCAGGAAGTCTAATGGAGAAGCAGTTCTGCTTTTCCCCCAGAAGAAAACATTAGACAGGTGCAGTGGAATTTGAAGTAAAGAAACGTCTGATGTGATACATTTATTCACTTCATTTGTCATATTTAGGCCTTACTTATAGTGATTGCTGCATAATCCTTCTGAATATCTTAAACATTAAAATCTACTTTTCTGTCTTATCAGATACAAATCTTAGATTGCTATTTGAATTACAATGCCTTTAACCATCTTCATTTTCAGGCTTCTATAAAAAGTCATGACAGCTTATCCTTAACTGTTATCAAGCATGAATCTATGAATACCTACAAATGTGTTTTCATAAAAAAAAAATTATGGTGTTTGCATGTAGAAATGTATGTTGTCATAGTGTTCAATAAGCCAGAGCAGTGCTTTTCAACCTATCTTTGTTGTAAAAAACTGTTTGCCTTAGGCTTTTGTAGAGATGCTTCATAAGTTTTACATTTTTTTCCAATTCTATTTTAGAACTCTATTTATTTTAAAAATTTACAAAAATAGTACACATGTTCAGAGGCCTCACAATTAGTAACTTGTAAGACCAGATGAATTCATTTTTGTGTACAACTCAGAATGTAATTTCTCTTTGCATCTTTAATGGTGAGGTATTCTAAGACTGCAAGAGATGCTATTTTAACTGTTAACGATTTGTAGATATTTGTGAAAATCTGGATTTTTTTTTGTATGATACAACTAAAACAAAATGTGTAAATCATCTGGATGTTTTGTGTAATAGGACTGTAGCTTTTCAATAAAATGCCTGGTGTTAGATGTTAATGTTTATTCAAATAGTCTCATTGTTCTTTTCGATTGACTTATAAAATCAGTTCCCACTAATGGAACACTAATATGCTTGAAAAAATGTTTAGTCTTGGGAAAAAAAGCTTTAAAACCACAGATCTTCCAGAAAACGTCCATTTCAATATGTAAATTTAGTACACCCATCATTTAGAATGTGTATGTGTATGTATATGTGTGTGTGGTACTTTTAAATGCATTTGTATTTCCTATCATCATGGGACATTGAGTCAGAATTTTAAAACTAGCTCCCCCTGATCTTTCTTTTTTTAGAGTCTTGCTCTGCTCCCCAGGCTGGAGTGCAGTGGCGTGATCTTGGGTCACTGCAACCTCTGCCTCCTGGGTTCAAGTGATTCTCCTACCTCAGTGTCCCAAGTAGCTAGGATTATAGGCGCCCACCACCACACTCGGCTAATTTTTGTATTGTTGGTAGAGACGGGTTTCACCATGTTGGCCAGGCTGGTCTCAAACTCCTGACCTCAGGTAATCTGCCCACCTCTGGCCTCCCAGAGTACTGGCATTACAGGTGTGAGCCACCATGCCAGGCCTCTGGTCTTTATAAAAATAAGATAAATGGTGAAAATTGGGAATCCTTGCTGTTCTTGTGTAAAAACAAGAATAATTTGTGGTACACTAAGAGAAGCACTAGGTACACTAAGCTGTAAATCTGTGTGACTAAAATATGGATTGTGGACCAAGTGGTCAAGCAGCCTTTAGGAGGGCAACAATATCATGGCATTGCTGTATTTCTGAGCTGATGCTAGAGTTTGTATTGTCATTAAGATCACGGTAAAATTTAACCAAAAGTTTTGTAGACTTTCATATGTTTCCTCCATACTGATAGAATATTACTCTTCCAGCGCAGACATTTCCCATTTAATAGAGGGTTATCCTTATTACTTCCACCATATTCGCTATCCATTTTATATCCATATCTTGATTTTATATCCATATCTTGATTTTTGCCCTTCTAATTAGTCTACATTGAGTAATTAAGATTAAGTATTTCTGAAATTTCATTATATAAGCATTAATTACTGTCTTTTACGTCTAAAATAATTTTTCGGTCACATTTTCTAATTGCCAAAATTATTCCTTGTATCGACATTCATACTATTTTCCTAGAAACATCATATCACATAAATAAAAAGAAAAAAATTAATATATATACATATAGGCATTTTATGGATGAAGGTAGAACATGAGATAATTTTCTTATTTATGGAACAACTATTATTCTTTAAGGTTTTATTTATAGCTCTCTTATGCCAGGAGAATAGCTTAAGCAAGATAGTACATCAGATAACTGTTATATGGTAATAGTGAGAGAGATTGAACTAACACTAAAATGTGTTAAAACACATATATTTATAAAATAGACTTCAATTTTAAGAAATAATACTGTTGAAAGAAGTGTAGAAATGATCATATAGTGACTTTAAAATTACGCAAGTTCCCCTCATTTCAAAGGTGTGAATATTTTATGACTTTTATACTGCTACTTAATACTATGTAAAACCTCACTGTTTATTCTAAATATTTTTATTTTATTTTATCGTAGAGACAATGTCTCTCTATGTCGCTCAGGCTGGAGTGCAATGGCACAATCTTGGCTCACTGCAACCTCCACCTCCTGGGCTCAAGCTGCCCTTTCATCTCAGCCTCCCCAGTAGTTGGGATTACAGGTGCATGTCACCACACCTGGCTAATTGTTTTCTGTTTTTTGTAGAGACAGGGTTTTGCCATGTTGCCCAGGCTGGTCTCAAACTTCGAAACTTGAGCAATCTGCTCACCTCTGTCTCTTAAAGTGCTGTGATTACAGACATGAGCCACCACTCCTGGCCAATATTTCTTATTTATTTATTTAAAATATTTACTGTTTACCTAACATACCAGGTACTTTTCTAGGTGTTGTGGTGGGGGCAGGGAAAAAATCCCTGGGGTTTATAGTCTACTTGGGTTAATGTTAGAGTAGACCATTGATAAATGTATTTGTTTTATAAGAGGATGGGGGAAAGCCACATTTTCTAGTTTTCAATATACTTTTATAAATTGAGCATTTGCTTTGATAAAATTGCAATTCTGTTAACGTCTCTTAAAGTATTTTGCTTCTCCACACGGGATTATTCAATATTAATCATTCAATGCATACAATCAGTGAAATCTTAGTAGACCAAGGTTAACTCTTGTGATACTCATAAAACAACCAGAACAGATACCATTCTACAAATAAAGGACGATGTGGAGATCTACTGTGGTGGTGAGAAAAGCCCTGAATATCTGATTTGTGACTAAAATGTGGAGAGGGATGGGAAGTAAAAAGGGAGAACATGAGGGCCAGCCAGAGTTGAAGATGACTCTGGAGTTACATTTTTAATCATTAAGTTACTGGTTTAACAACAAGAGAAAAAGGCATGTTCTGGCTGGTAACTTCAGAAGCCTAGGGCTTCTTGGACAGGAGATACAAAGAAAAACTAAGAGACCAAGAAGGAGTGAACATGATCGGTCATACTGTTAATGTCAATGACTTGTAGATATTAAAGCCATCAGTGGCAGATGCAAACTAGAGATGGTGGTAACAATTTTCTGATGGATTTTAGAGTAGTGACCAAGGTAGTTGGATGGAGATAAATGTAATGAAGACGTATGTAGAAGAGCTCTTTATTTCAGCAGGTCAAGGAGCAACGAGGTCCAAAGGGCAAGATTACAAGGCATTGCCTCTGTGAGAGTTTTCAACATGCAGATGAGTGATGTCAGCAGTTTGAAAAGGCTACTGCCCCCTCTTCCCAGCCTTGATTCTGAGGACAGACACTTGTAACTGGAAAAAGTTCTCTCCCTTCCTCCTTTGGGAATCACTCCTCTATTCTGTGGGTTTTGCGACTGTATAAAAAATATCTGCTGGTATCTTAAAATAACTGCTAAGGATATTGTGTGAATATAGAACCTGTAACACACACTGGTCATTCATTCGGCCCTAGTTACCATCCATCTGTGTCTGAATATCTCAGGCATATCTGTAGCAGATTGTAACATGTTCGGATCACTGAGAAGTATAATAGCACCTTGTAGACAGACAGACATATTTTAACCTAAAATCTTAAAATAGATGCATTGGAATGGATGCTCTTATCTCCCCAGAACATTTTATTTTCCTGAAATGTCTCATTCTTTTCCGATTTTTAGGTAAGGAGGTATTCTGCTTTATCAATCTGCTTTCCAGCTGTTTGGGATTTAATATTCCACATAGATGCATACATTTTCTTTGTAAATAATGACACAGGTTACATAATTACAGACATAAAATTATCTCATCTTGCTAAAAATAATACAGTAACAGGATGAGTATGTGTATCATCTTTATGAGTAAGCCATATTTTTTATTAAAATACTAAGATCCATATTATGACCACACTTATGGGTTCATTGTCTACTTGTTTGAATCAAACACTCTGGCCTTTGATTTCTTGTAGTTACAGATATATGGAATTGGCAATGTTGATTGAAATATAATACAGTCCCTTTAGCTTTGGTACTTTAGGAAAAGGTTCCTCTGTCCAGTAAAACATTTCTGAAACCCATGTAAAAACAGCAGTGTAAATATAAGCATCCACAATTAAATGAGTGAAGTAAAACTCATTTGTGTGACTATCAGGGCTTTAAAAAAGTGTGCAGTTTGAAAAAACAAGTGGAGGTGATTATATAGCAGAACAAACATCTGTCTCTTTCTTACTATGCCTGTACTACGTATAGGACTTGCTTAATTAGAAAGAGGAAGACATGATGGAATATGGTCCAGAAGTTTGGAGAACAGTAAGGGGCACTGGGGCCTGTATGATGAAGCTGGACTTCAGTGGATTCTGTCTTAACTGTCTAGAGATTGAATTATTGTGTAGTAAAGTCATCAGTGCTGAGTGGAAACCTTGGAAATGTTGTCTGGACCTTGACTACAATTGGAGAATAGCAATTTCTGTAAGGTTGGCTAAATCATAGTAAGATCATCTCAGATATGATGAGCAGCAGTGGTTAAGAAGGCAATCTCTGGAGTCTGTCTGCCCGGGTTTGAATCCTGGCAGGCTGTCTAATCTTCGTTTTCTCATCTATAAAATGAGATGACAAAAATAGTATTTATTTCCAGCGTATGTTGTGAGGATTAAATGTCAGCCACTGCTATTGTTGTTAGGAGGGGAGTGAAATGGATTTTGGTTTTGGACACAAAAAATGGATTTGCTTTGTAGAAGTAATCTAATATAAACTGAATAGAAATTAGGTGAAAGGGAAGAGTAAGAGTTGTTATTTTGTGAGTCCTTGTTTTTGTTTATGCTGTTACCACAGAATACCTGAGACTGGGTAATATATAAAGAACAAAAATGTATTTTCTGACAGTTCTAGAAGCTTAGGATGTCTAAGATGAAGGTGATGGAATTTCATGAGGGCTCTCTTGCTGCATCCTCTGGAGGAGAAGAATGCCATGTCCTCACATGGTGAAAGGTAGAAAGGTAAAGAGAGAAAAGGTGGCCAAACTTGCCTCTTTTTTTTTTTTTTTTTTTTTTTGAGACAGAGTTTTGCTCTTGTCATCCAGGCACGATCTCGGCTCACTGCAACCTCTGCCTTGCCTCCTGGGTTCAAGCGATTCTCCTGCCTCAACCTCCTGAGTAGTTGGGATTACAGGTGCCTGCCACCACACCCAGCTAATTATTTTATATTTTTAGTAGAGACGGGGTTTCACCATGTTGGCCAGGCTGGTCTCGAACTCCTCACTCAGGTGACCTGCCCGCCTTGGCCTCCCAAAGTGCTGGGATTATAGGTATGAGCTACCATGCCTGGCCCCAGACTTCCCCTTTTATAATGGGATTAGCCTACCCATGAAGGCATAGCCTCCAGAGCCTTATCACTTCCCAAAGTTCCTACCTCCTAATACCGACACAGTGGCAACCAAATTTCAACATGAGCTTTGGAGGGGACATTCAAACTGTAGAAGTCCTCATATAGGAGCCACAACCCAAACCCTGGAAAATTTTGAGCTCCCTGGAGCAAATGGAAGAGCAGAGGAGAATATCCTTCAGGATTACAGGGAGCAAGTAGATGAGAAGGATCAAGTAGAGACTTTCACAAGGTTGAGGACACCTGTGTATGTTTGAAGATAGAGCTGCAGAAACCAAAGGAGATAATCCAAAATGTGATTATACCCACAGGCCCTTTTCCACAGAAAGGTACTAAAAGTCCCCCGTTGCCATCAGTGAAACTTTACACTATTACATAGTATTAAAGTTATTTAGCGCAGTATAGTAAAGAATTTGGCAGCTGAAATGAGCTAATTGCCCTCTTGATAACCTGTGAAGACATTACTATCTTACCTTAAGTGCTTATCTGATTACCAGGGAGTAATGAAGGTACTGTGTAAAAAGGGGCTTCAGGTAATTAGAACTTGGAATTAGCCATGTCTGTTGTGAATAGCTGCGATTGTAAGCAGATTTTGCGACAGTATAAAAACTGGTAACAAATATAATTTACTTACTCTAAATGTAATTCTTACTACAGGGGAGATAACAGATGTATTTAGATCAGCTTCTGTTTGTGTAAAGAAAAACGTAAACTATTGATTACAATTTGATGAGCACTGACAATGGTTATAGCTGTGTTATTTGCGTAGCTATGTAACAGTGGAAACAAAAACATAGAGAAGATAAATGAGAGAGCCCCAGACTGAAACACCTCTCACTGGGCTTTACTTTCACTGCTGATGACACTAATCCTTTTACTTTACTCCAGCAATAATTTAATGTTTTGTTTTGCACACTAGACTCCTTATAGTATTAGGAAGAATTCCAAAGGTAAAGAAGAACCTTGGTCAATACTACATATGTAATTGCTAGTAAATTTTCTTTTAATATTGCCTGTGCCAAATTTTAGAAAATGTAATAATCGAAGCTAGTATGCAAGCAGTAGCTTCTGTAATAAAATAATTTTATATTATGTACCATGATGTAAACCTTATTGCTTGCTTTGATTTATATGCAAATATTTCTTTTTCTTATAGTTTATACTGCTTTCAGCTGCTATCTTAGTTTTTGTGCTCTAGACAATCTCCATTTTTTCCATCATTACCACAATAAAATAGGCAAGCAGGAAAAATTATGGCTACTTTCTGTCTCATTTTGTGTATTTGTTTCAGTAGCAGTACCAATTTTTTAGGCAACCAGTGTTGCCAATGTCATGAATTTACAGTAAACCTGTGGGATTTACATATATACAACATAGATGTCATGCTGGTGAATTCAACTTATAAGCCATGGAATAGAACTCTTGTAGCGAGGCTATTAGTTTCAGGTAATTTAAATCTCAGTGGGAACCAAGAAATGGATTTTGAATTAATATATTTTTGAAGTCTTCAAAGATAGAAGATTGTAATATTCTGAGTGAAAAAAAACATGGGCGATTTTTTTAAGGTAAAGAGGTTTAAATTTAATGAAGTGATTAAAAGTAATTTCAAAATTTATTTTCCCTCTATAAACATTGTTTTTTGTTGATTTAAAGGAAATTGGTTAAAAATTAGGCTTCTTTTCAATATAATGTCAAATAGAACTAAACATGTCTTTCAATGTTGAGAACTTTTTTAAATGGGAGGAGTGTGAAATGACATGTTTCTGAGGACCTACACAGAGCCTGATATAATTTATTCACCAATACCATTGTTGATTAGGATGGTAGACATTACTTTTTTTTTTTTGAGACAGAGTCTCGCTCTGCCTCCTGGCTGGAGTGCAGTGGTATGATCTTGGCTCACTGCAACCTCCACCTCCCGGGTTCAAATTATTCTCCTGCCTCAGCCTCCTGAGTAGCTGGGATTACAGGTGCCTGCCACTGTGCCCACAATTTTTTTTGTATTTTTAGTAGAGACGGGTTTCGCCATGTTGGCCAAGCTGGTCTCGAACGCCTGACCTCAGGTGATCCTCCTGCCTTGGCCTCCCAAAGTGTTGGGATTATAGGCATGAGCCACCGCACCTAGCCCTAGACATTACTTTTAAAGGATATTTTACACTACTTTTTCATCAGGAAAAGTTTATCTTGATAAAATGTTTTTCTAATTTTGTAACTTAAAATGTATAACTATTTTAAAGTATTGATAGTAGTAATAATCTAATAGCTAATTTTAAGACTCTGCCACTCAGGTGTTATCATTGTTAACTCCTTCTCACACATTTCTTTTCTAACATTAATGACGTGTGGCAGAGATCATCAATTATATGCTCATCATTTACGTTGTCATATCACCTAGTGCAAACTTCTCACCCCTGTAACCTGGAATGATAATAATTTGTTTACTTCTTTATCTCTTTTAGGACACTGTGGGATGTGTAAAGGTTAGAACTTGGTTTCTATTTCTATTCCAAACAAATGTTACATAGTGTTTGATACTTAGTTATTACCCAATGAAATTTAGGAAGGCTCCTACAAGAAACATTTAAAGGGTCTGGCAAGACCTAGGGCCCACCGCCACCCACCCCCTCAAAATGTTTTGAGGAAAATTAACACCCGTGTTATTATTGAAGAATTATGTAAATTGTGTAAGTCAAATTATAAGTCAGAGAAAGTTGAAATATCCACGTGGAATAGTTAACATCTTTTTGTTTCTACTATTTCAGGCAATGTCATTTCCAAGAGGAACATTTCTTACTGTGTGCATGTTCTATTCGTACTGTAAGCACCTTTATACTAAGGCTGTGTTTAGTTTTTATATTCCCATTATGCCTGTTACCTAACATTGCCAAGAATACAATAGAGGCTCATTAAAATTTTGAATGCATGATCACTGTATGTTGTTGCCAGCGCACCCTCCCAACTCTCCCATTAGGTGACGAGCAATTTGAGGGTAGCACCCACGTATTAGTCATTTTAAAATTCTTCTCTCTTTCACACTCAATACAGTGCCACATGTATAGTAGGCATGTGTGTTGAAGGTTTTCAGGCGCATCCCCACTTTAAGGGATTTGTTAGAAGGACTCACAGGACTCTGAATATCGTTTTACTAATGGTTAAAATTTATTAGAGTGACGTAGTAGAGGTGCACAGCCAGATCATAGGGGAAAAGATAGAGGTGGAGTTTGGGGGAGTCCATTGGTAGACTGCCTTATGCTGTGTCCCTCCCACAAGGGGTCACATAGAATACTTTTTTCCTCCAGCAGTGAAAATACAGCAATATATGTGTGATGCACCTACCCAGGGAAGCTCATTAGAGAGTCAGTGCCCGAGGTTTTTGTTGGGGGCTGGTTATGTAGGCACATTCTCTTTAGCATGTACCAAGATTTCGGACTCCCCAAAGTAAAACCGATGTTCGGTATAGACTACTGCATTGTTTGTATCAATAGGCATAGTAAACCATCTTTATCACCTAAAAGCAATGGTAACACTCCCCAAAATCCAAGTTCCCAGATACCAGCCAAGGGCCAACTTTGCATGCAATCCTTTCTATAAATAGTAGTAGGCTTGCTCTGTCCACTTTTCTGCGTAGCCTGGCTTTGTATGAATACTGCTTTGGGTTGGAGAAGGAAACTGTATGACATTTCTTTCAGCACTTCAAACTAGTCTTATGCTGAGTTTGTTAGGAAGATTAAGATTTCTTTTCTTTGTTAGAGGCGGCTCTAATGTCTTGGTTGTTTTAAGAGCCTGTTTGTCAACTTGCATGATTGCTAAATTTTTTTGAACTTTAGGAATGTATCAAACATACCTGATCCCCACACTCTCCGAAACCAGAACTTGAAAGCTTGCTGAAAGTACAGGTGCTTAAACATGGGGAGAAATGCCAGATATAGTATGCACCTAAAGTAAAATAAATTACTTAAAAAAAAACAAACTCCACATCCTCTTGCAAATACAGTTATCTAGGCATATTCTCTGTTGATTCCTGGTTTCAGGTAGTTGTTTGAGTTCCATATAATATTATGTTGGCTTTTATTCAGATTGTGTGATTTTCTTTATTTTGGTTGGTGGGCCGGGGTATTTATAGTGCAGGACCTAAGAAAGCAATAAAGCAAAGAAAAAAGTGAGAATTCTAGAAAATCTGGGCATATTATTGTAGTATTACATGTCCTAAAATGTTCAAGATTTAATTTTTGAGCTGTTTAGATGAATCCCTGGTAGCATCTCCATGGTGATTGTTAGAAAAAATCATCTTTGATTACTGCTTTATGTGGTTTCCTGTAATAACACATTTTCTGATTATAAAAGTTTCTATCAAGTGGTCATTACCTTGTTGCTTTTGGAAAAACAATTATGGCTGCTTTATATTGGACAGAGGCCCCCTTATCAGAAACACAGTATTCTGACTGATCTCAACAATTTGCACCATTGTCTTCATTTTTGCAAATAAAGGGGAGACAAGACTCCTATGTATCTTAGAGAATCATGAGTGTCAACTCAGGTTCTCACTCAATTAATCTTATGTTTTGAAAAAAAGAAAATGAAAGGTGCTATTGACAGTGCAGTATGACAGCTAACAGCAGAAGGAGGAACTATAAAAATATAGTAGTCTTCATTTATTTCACAGACAGAAAAACCAGGCCCAGGCCCTTCAGTGGTTTTGGAGGGCATTGCTGTGTTATTGTACAGAATAGAAATTGATCTTGATGAGGCATTATGAAGAGGAGTTTCAATGTACTCTTCATCAGTGCTGTCTGTGTATAATATTTTCAAAACGTTTTCATCAGGAATGGTTAGCTTTTTCCCCCCTTTTAGTTGTTATGCTTAAAGAGATATCTTTGATGTACACAACACACATTCATGGATCACTGATTATGCTTGATGAAGTACTCATTTTGTTTTCCTCCCTTCATAAACTCATGTAAAAATAGGTATCTATAACTTATTTAGCACTTAATACAATTAAAAATGTTATGGGTACAATAACCGAAGAACTACACCAAATGAAAGAGGAAGTTTCCAGAAACATTTAGTAAAGTTTGGAACATGTTTTTCATGCTCGCTATTGCCCCATATTTTAATATTTCTGACATTAATTTCCAAAGAAAATAATCGGTCACCAAATATATTGTTTTAAAAAATGTTTTGTATTTTTTGAGGCAAAGAAATCTTGACACTTTGTGGAAAAGGGAAGGCAATCAATCATTGAAATAAGATAAAAGATACTTCCAGCTACTTGGGAGGCTGAGGCATATGAGCATCTCTTGAGCCCAGGAATTGGAGGCTTCAGGGAGCTATGATCATGCCACTGTCCCCCAGCTTGGGTGACAGTGAGACTCCTTTTTTTTTTTTTTTTTGAGACTCTGTAAGAAGAAAAAAGGATTAAAGATACTTGAACCTTGGTGCCATCCCATGGAGAGGATAAAAACCCTATTTTTCAGATTTCTGCAATGCAGTTTTTTGGCTAGCTGGCAGTTGTACTTGATCAAGTAGGGGAGGGATGGTGCTGGTTTTATTACATAATGGTCTATTTCTGTCCTAGCATGTTTGGTAGGCAAGCCTCCAATAACATTTACTGACTACTTACTGTGCTTGCCAGGCAATGTGATAAATATTTTTTTATGGATGATCTCATTTAATTCTCACCGTAAGCCTTTGGGGAGATCATTATTATATCCAGTTTAGGAGGAGGCTGAAATTCAGAGAAGTTAACTAATTTGCCCAGGGTTAGTTGTGCCTGATGCTGAACCCTGATGTCTTATTTACTATGCTGTGCTGCTTCCTACCCAACTGTGCTCTTTGGGTTTCATGATATGGTGTTTAGTAGGTTTGCCCCAGTCTCTACAGGAAAACAGGGAAGATTGTAGATGTAAGAATATACAAGAAATGCTAAGCGGCTCCTTATTTTTCTGAGAGTTTCTAGTAGGGGAATCTACCTACAATAAATGAAATACAGACCTATCATCCCTTACTTTTATGTTCAGAACTGTGAAACAGAGCGTTGTTCCGTGATAGTTACAGATCTCTATATGGTTTTGTACAGTTATACTTACTGTATTGTTTTGATACTTTCTTACAGGCAGTCCTTGATTGCTCCTTTTATAGACAGTTTATGTAACCTGAATGAGAGTGCATGGCCACCATAATGCCGGAGCTCTCCTTTGTTGCTTTTAGTGTCCTAGTGCTACTAAAGCTGGAAGGGTGCTCCTCCTCTCCTGACAAACAACTCCGTTTTCAGGGTTTCCTCCTGCCTCCATCGTTCCCTGCCAGCAGTTGCAAGGGGATTGAGAGCTTAGTACTTTTATTATTATGGGAGTATTTTTCAGGATAGCTTTAGTGTTTAAGCCTTTTATTTAAACTTATTTTTCTTGTGAAATATGTCCCGGAGGGTTTTATTTTTTTTGCCAACTGATTTAAAAACAGACTTTAGAATACAACACACTTATAAATTAGGACTGCTTGTATAACACATAGAGGTTTGAAGATACATTTTCTATCAGATTAGATTGAATATTCTTATTAATTTAAATCCTGTGATATATGTGATATTGTGTATGCTGCAGTTAGTTTAACATTTCAGTTGCTATGAAAGCATGATTTCAATAGCGTGTAAATTTAATGTAACTTTGGAGACTTAGTTTGTTCATTTTGATGTTAATTTATTTAAATTTTAAATATTTTAAAATAGGTTTGTTTGTGTAGGCCTGGTAATGTATTTTATTCCAATGTCATTATATTTTGAAATTAAAGTTAGTTTAAAATAGGCTCCAAGGAGGTGTTAGTTCAATTATTAGTAATGCATTTGGATGCACTGAAAAAGGTATACTTGTCAAGGAATAAACATAATGGAATGGCAGTAGAATCCCTTTATAATGCTGCTGTTACATGGACACTACTTGTTATGAGGACTGATTTTGCAATACCATTTTACTATATAGAGTAATGGTTTCAGGAGCAATAGCTTTTTTATTTTTTTTATTTTTTGAGACAGCGTCTCACTCCGTTGCCCAGGTTGGAGTGCAGTGGTGTGATCTCGGCTTACTGCATCCTCTGTCTCCCAGGTTCAAGCAGTTCTCCTGCCTTAGCCTCCTGAGTAGCTGGGATTACAGGCATACGCCACCACACCCGGCTAATTTTTGTATTTTTAGTAGAGACGGGGTTTCGCCACGTTGGCCAGGGTGGTCTCAAACTCCTGACCTCAAGTGATCCACCTGCCTTGGCCTCCCAAAGTGCTGGGATTACAGGCATGAGCCACAACGCCCAGTCCCCTTCCACTTTTTAAGCAACAGTAATGAAACTTATTAAGTTTGGGCTTTCACGATTTGGGGGCTGGGAAGCCCAAGGTCAAGGTGCTGGCGTATTCCTTTTTTTGGTGAGGGCCCTTTCCTAGCTTTCAGACTGTTCCCTTCTCACTGTATCCTCACATGTCAGGGAAAGGAACCTTTGGTGTTTCTCTTCTTATAAGGGTGCTAATCCTAATTGGGGGTTCCACCCTCATGACCTTATCTAAACCTAGTTACTTCCCAAAGGTCCCACCTCCTAACACAATCACTTTGCAGGTTGGACTTCAACATATATGTTTGGCAGGGGACAGAAACATAGTCCATAACTGGTGTTTTCATAAAAAGCCCATATATCAAATAATAGTGTGGTGCACAGTAAATAAGTACCCATGGGCATTCAGACTAGAGAAACACTGTTGAGATGAGACAGCTAGTGAGGTAGAAGGACAGACAATGTGTTATTCATTTTTGTATCTGGCATAATCTGTTCAGGCTGCTATAACAAAATACCATACATGGATTAGCTTATACACAACAGAAATTTATTGATCAAAGTTCTAGAGCCCAGGAAGTCCAAGATCAGGATACTAACAGGTTCGATGTATGGTGAGGACTTAACCCTCTGCTTCATAGATGGCACCATCTAGCAGCCATCTTACTTGACAGAAGGGGTAAACAAGTTCCTTTGAGCCTCTATTATATGGCACTAATTCCATTCATGAAGGCTCCATCCTCATGAAATAGTTGCCTCCCAAAAGGCTGTAACTCTTAATACTATCATGTTGGGATTAGGTTTCAAAATAAATTTGGGGGAGACATAAACATGCAGACCATAGTAGTAATTTTTTCTTTTTTTTTTTTGAGACAAAGTCTCACTCTGTAGCCCAGGCTGGAGTGCAGTGGCACGATCTTGGCTCACTGCAACCTCTGCCTCCTGGGTCCCGGTTCAAGCAATTCTCCTGCCTCAGCCTCCCGAGTAGCTGGGATTACAGTCACACACCACCATGCCCAGCTAATTTTTGTGTTTTTAGTAGAGACGAGGTTTCACCATGTTGGCCAGGCTGGTCTTAAACTCCTGATTTCGTGATCCATTCACCTTGGCCTCCCAAAGTACTAGGATTACAGGCATGAGCCACCGCGCCCAGCCCATGGTAGTATTCTTAGTGCTGAGTATAATATCTGAAACAAAGTAGGCATTCAAGAAAGGTATGCTAAAATGGAAGAATGAAAAATCACAGAAATAGATATTTTGGGTTGGCAGGTATCCTAGAGATCAGGTAGTCCGAGTTGCCCAGACTACTTCAACTCCACTAGGAACATTAAAATAACACAAAGCCATTTTACTCTCATTAAATTGCCAGAAAAGTCTGATAATACTAGCTATCATTTTCTGTTGAGACTGTAAATACGTAAATCATGTTGGAGAGCAAATTGACATCATTAACAGAAGTTAAAGATAGCTATATCCTGTGATTGTAACAAATCTCACTTAATATACAGACTCTAGAGAATTTCTCACCTATGTGATGGATTGTATTAGTTTTCTGGGGCTGCCATAACAAACAAACATAAACTTGGTTGCTTAAAAACATATACGTTGATTGAAATGAAGGTATCAGTAAGGCTCCCCTCCCTGCGATGGCTCTAGGAAAGAATCCTTTCTTACCTCTTAATTTTGAGTGGATCCAGAGATTCCTTGGCTTCTGGCTGTGTAACTCCAATCTTCCTACTTCATATTGTCTTCTGCTTTTCCTAGTATAACTCTTCTCTGTGTGTCTTTTATAAGTTTATTTGTCATTGGATTTAGAACTCATTCAGATAATCTAGGATTGATCTCATTTTGAGATTCTTAATTATATTTGCAAAGATCCTTTTTCCAAGTAACCTATGTTCACAGGTTCCATGAGTTTGAATATGGACATATTTTTTTGGTGGCCACCATTCAACCCACTATTTCAACAAGTATTTAAAGCAGTGGTCTGTACCAAAACTAACTCTAACTCCGTGTCATTTGTTCTGGTCTTCTGGTTCCTTGTAGGTCACAGGTTATCTCATTGCTACTTCAGTAATCAAAAATTTGAGGGAAAAGTGATAGTAGCTTTATTTCATTACTTACATATTTCTTGAGACTAGTTTTATGGTCTGGCATATAGTCTATTTTGGCTAGTGTTTCAGGTTAATGTTCCAGTTATGCTTGAAAAAAACAAAAAGATATAGTCTATATTTGGTAAAGCATTTCATAAACATCGTTTAGGTCAAGTCAGTAGTGGTATTCAAGTCTCCTATTTTTAAAAAAATTATTTTTTGTCTACTTATTCTACCAATTATTTAAGAGGCCCAGTGAAGTCCCCAATTGTTATTATGGATTTATCTATTTCTCCTTTAGTTCTATCAATTTTTGCTTCATGATTATGAAACAGCATTGTCATATACACATTGACGGTTTTGTCTTTATTAAATGATCATTACATAAACATAGAATGTACTTCTTTATCTTTGGCCATATTCGTTATCTATATTGTGTGATTTTTAGCTACTCTAGCTTTTTTATTATTACTATTTGTGTGATATATAATTTTATATCCTTTTACATTTAAACCATTTTTATATTTAAGTGAATCAGGTAGACAGCATATATTTGGGTAATTTTTTAATGCTTTCTGAAAATGTCTGCCTTTTAATTGATATGGTTAATCTATTTACATTCAATACAGTGGCCCTTTATATCTGCAGTTTTCACATCTGGAGTCTCAACCAACAGAGAATTAGTAGATGTAGAACCTGTGGATATGGAGGGCTGACCGTAAGGGGTGATGGTATTTATTAATATGGCTGTATGGCTGTATTTATATCTACTTTCTTTTTTTTTTTTTTTTTTTTTTTGGAGATTGAATCTCACTCTGTCTCCTAGGCTGGAGTACAGTGGTGCAATCTCAGCTCACTGCAACCTCCAACTCCCGGGATCAAGCAATTCTCCTGCCTCAGCCTCCCGAGTAGCAAGGAATTACAACCACACGCCACCACACCTGGCTAATTTTTGTATTTTTAGTAGAGATGGGGTTTCACCATGTTTGCCAGGCTGGTCTCAAACTCCTGACCTCAGGTGATCTGCCCGCCTGGGCTTCCTACAGTGCTGGGATTACAAGTGTGAGCCACCTTGCTGGCCTCT
>CAUYLG010058666.1:0-42574 GCA_963573385.1 Cacajao melanocephalus
CATCAGATCTTAGGAAATCAGAGAAAGAACCAATTTTCAAACATATCCTGGAATGTGAAAAATGTTTTATATCTTTCCATATATAGAGCAATGAAAAGGAAATTGTTCTTAGATGCATACACATATGCCTGGATCCAGCCACATACATTGACAGGAGGTGAGGGTAGTTTTGATCATTATTAAGCCAAGACAGTGAGGTAGCATTTATTGTTTTTACAATACCCTAAAACAATCTTAGGACCTACAGAATCTTTTCTCACTCAGATTCCCTGCTCTTGCTGACCAACTACAAGTGAGACATTTTTCCATCAAACTTGTAAAGTTAATCCAATTAAGTGATTTTCTTTTAATACACATTTGTCCAGGACTGTACCATCCCTCACTGAGACTCTCATGGTTATCCCTGGGGCCCTGTGAAATGCCCCCGAACACACACATGCACACACGCAGGTGCACACACACATGCACATGCATGCACGTGCGCGCGTGCACACACACACACACACACACACACACAAAGCCTTCTGGCTGTTTTCCAACACCACCCCTGCCAAAGTCCTACGTAGGGCCATTCCATTTGCAGGTATCTCTAACCCCAGGCTCTCTCTCCCCCAGGTCACCCCAGCCTCTCTTGCTGTTTCATTTTATGTCCCCTCATCAGGATGCCCCTGGCCATCTTATGTCAGTGGCATGACCCCATCACCCATGATCTTTCCCTGCTTTCTTTCTCGGTCCAGAGCACTGAGCTAAAGCCCTCAACAAGACCTGTCTGAACACTGTATCTAAAATCATGACCTGCATGAGGCATTGCTGACCACCTTTCCTTTATGTTTCTCTATGGCTTTCATTACCGCTGCACACACTACACGCTTACTCATTTATGTGTCATTTGTTGCCTGCCTCCCACATATCTAGGACATGCATGTTGTCTGCTCATTCAGTGAGGCATCTCAGACACCTAGACTTGAAGTGATTCTGTCACAAAATAGTTCAGGGAAATCAGTTTGCAAGGAGGAAAGAAATTAATCTTTTATTTATTTTTTAACGACATCAACAGCTGTCTTATCTGATATTTATTAGTATTTCAGATTCATTGTTCATCTTTGGTTTTCTCCGCTGGTTTGAATGTTAAAGGAATTTCTTTGTATAAAGTATTTTAAACACCCTCTTTTATATAAAGCATTAAATCGTAACATTGACTTAGAGCCATTTAATTTATATGACCTCTTAAGCAGCCGTGAGAGCATAAAAGAACTCTGTGTCAAAGCAAAAAGTAAGAACTCTTGAGTCTTTTGAAAATATTTACTTTGAACAGATTGCAGCTCCTTAAATGAACGAGGCTTTGGAATCTGAGAGGTGGTCAGACCCCAGCTCTGCCTCCTCGAGGCCACCCACGTGTGTTCTTGGACCCACTATGTGTCCTCCCCAAGCCCAGCACCTCATCTTCAAAGTGACATCCACATTAGACAGCTGTGCAGAGCATCGAATGAGATGCTGAGTGCAGAACCTGCCAAACATCACTGGTTACTGATTTATCAGTTTAATTGAATTTCTGCTGGCAAGGAAAGAAAGGAATAGGGGCAAGATTTGCATTTTCCACAATAAGATATGTGTTCCAATGGCAGGAAGTGTGCTGGATGCCACCTACCTGTGATGCAACCACTCAAGAATGGGGACCAAACCTTTTTGCCCATCTCTCCTCTTTCCCTAAGGCTGAGCTGAGAGCTCTGGGTTGGAATTCCCTGATAAAATCTGCTCTGTTCTTCCTTCACCCTTGCCCTGAGCAAGCTTACTGAGCAGCTGCCTCTCTGAGCTGGGAGCTGGGCCAGGCACAGGGGCCCAGTGGTGAAAGCACTGATATGGTTCCTGCCCATCAGTCTGCAGTGCAGCAGGGACACACACAAGGCCACCATGGCACCATGAGGTATGCTGGTCACTGGAGAAGGGCAGTGCAGGAGCTTGGGCATGTGACTGTAAGAAAGGACAGGTAAACTGAGACTGGGGTGAATGAAAAATAAAACAAGTGTGGTGGCTGGGACAGAGTTACCTGGCAGAGGGAACCTGAGCCCAGAGGGTGCATAGTGCACCTGAGACGGGCAACAGCTTTGGGGAGAAGGAGGCAGATTCCAGGCAAAACACAAGCTGCAGGTGCCAGCAGGAACCGTAAACTGCTGTGTCCTGCAAGCTTCGGTGGTTTTGGCTCTGCTGGTGTTGAGGAGACATGAAGAGAGAGATTGTAGCTGGAGAAAGACAATCACGTTTTCAGTGTAAACTGTTATTCTACCTGAGATGTAGCAAATAGCTGTGGGAATGAGGTTGACCAACAGCAGAAGCGGGGCACTCCTTGTCCATAGTTCAGGCTGAGGAGAGTCCAGGGAAGCATGAATGGATGGTTGAATGGATGGATAAATGGTTGAATGGATGGACAGGCAGGGCTGAGAGATATTATGACAAGAGCCATGTACCTTTGGTGACACCACAGATGTGGAGAGTGAAGGAAACAGGGAGGATTTGGTGACTCCCTTATCAGGTGATGAGGTAGATGGTGGAAACTTTGACTCTAGGAGAAAACTGAGGAATTGTGGGTATAGGGTGGAGGAAGGGTGGTTTGGTATTTCATGGGTGGATTCTGAAGTATCCTTGAGATTTCCAAGTGAGAGGAAAACTGTCTCTATAGATGAGAAAAAAATATTTTCTTAGAGAATTTTAATGTCAAATAGAAATTATTTTAGGTTATTTGTCATTTCAAATTAGCCAAACACTTGAGTCTTTTTATAGGATGGATATGGAATGGCTCAGAATTTTCTTATCATGACATAGAATGGGATAGAGCATTTAATTTCAGTATAAACTCAGTTCAAGGCACCACCTAGAATCAGAGCTCCCAAAAGACAACTTGTAGACAACCAGTCAGATAAAGGGCTGAAAATTATTTTTGTGAACATTTAAAAAACATTTTTTAACCTATATCTTTGTCAACAAAAGTCAAATTGAGAAAAGAGAGCTCATCAAGTCTGTATGTGACTTAAACAATAAGTGGAGTTTCAGTTCCAAGGTAAGAAAATTATTCTAAAAAGAAAAACAAATCAGGAAAAGTCAATGGTGCTTTCTTTACACTGAATCTGTGTCTGCTGTATTGTGACCATGGGATGGTGCATTTGGTTTGGACAAGTCACTTGTGGGGGAGGTGTGGAGCTAGACCAGTGAGCAACGGAGATGTGAGCCCAAGTCAATTGTATAAAGGTGTTCAGTTCTTACTGTTTCATCATGTTAAAGCAGCTCTTGAAATAAACAGTACCTTAGAGTTAAAGCAATATATCCGTGGTATAGAAATTGTTTTTCCAAAGTATTGCTGGAGTCACTGAAAAATAAGCAATGGCAAGCCTGTTCCCATAAACTTTATTGCCTCCTGCAACGGACTTTCTAAGTCAATAAAGATCCGTAGTTTTGCTTTTCTTGCAGAAAGGGAAGAACGAGGTGTACCAGAGGGATAGACAGCCAAGAGTTATGCTGATCCTCTGATATTTTATAATAAAAGAGGTTTCATCTAAGAAGAATAGAAAGTTCTGAAGGTGGTTATGAACAGTCTTCCAGACTCAAAGTAACATCTGGAACATTCTTGTGGATCTTTTTATATGGAAAGAGCTAGAAATACTTAAAATTGTACCTTGAAAAGTTCTCATCCAATCATATTATAGTCTAGGCAGGAATTGATATGAGGGGCATGATGGCACAATATCCTTTGACAAGCAGAAGGGACTGTGAGTCTTGAAGATGGGATGCAGACCTTTGATCTGATCTATACCATGTATTAAGGAGGTCCATGGGCTTTTGAAACACACTGAAAGGACCCAAGACTTTGCAGTTAAGGCTACTCCAAATAAACACAAGCTCATAGTGCAAATATAATTCCTATGCAAAGGTAAAACTATATTTTACAGCCACCAAGAAACACCACCATGTTTTGTAATAGAAACATGCAAAACCAATGGCCGATGCATGCCACTGATGCCACCACTTAGCCCTGGAAGGCACGGTGAACACTTCCTTACTGGAGAACCTTCCTGGAGGTCAGCACCATGGAATGCTTTGAGGAAGAGGAGGGACTAAAAATGGAAAGCCTAGACATTGCCAAGGACGAAATGTGTTTTTCGTTCCTGTCCATGAGGAGGCTCTGACTGCTGCTCACCCTCACTAGTTGCTACTCTGCCCTTTATCCTACAGGATTCTGAAACCAGAGACACTGACTTAGCAGGTGAGTTATTGAGGCCAGCTGTGCAAAGGCAAAGGAGAAATGGAGTACTTGGCAGCAGAGGAGTAGAAATGTACAAGGTAACCTATCAAGGCTTGTGACCTTAAGCAATAGACCAGTTAGTTAGAAAGACAAGATGCATGCATGCAAAATTTACCAACAGTATGAGACAATGGTGCCAGCAGTATCACAGACATGACGATTCAAGTAGAAGCAATTCTTGATTCAAGGAAGAGCAATATCCAGTATTTACTGGAAGTAATATTTTAAATCAGTGCTGTTCTAGAAAATTCAGGACAATGGCTATGCATATTCTATTTATAAAACATTTCTACACACACTAAATATGTATAATAATGTATAACAAAATAACAGGCAAGCATTTACTATAATGGAGTATAATATAATATGTTATGAGAACTGGAGGCCAACTTCTCAGAGGAAGCCACTTTATTCCTTAAGTTAATGTGATGAGTCTTGCTTTGTGTCTCTTTCTTATTCCTTATTTGAGCCACACAGAGGAAAGAGGAGAATCCCAACATATAATAGATTCTTGAATTTCACCATTAAATATGGCCTGGGACTGTGGCTATGGCTGTGCTTATGTCATGGAGATCTTTGTGAAATTAAATCAATGATAATTTATAAAGTCATCAGCAGAACATTGCAGAAATACTATAGTTTTGAGCACTGAAGCACCCTAGTGTTGAGAGGTTTGCTTTTTGACTTTGAGGTTTAAAAAGGGGCTATGATATTTTGAGACACAGCTGATGGATGGTGGCCAGACCATGTTACCTTACATAGCAGAACTCCTAGAGATGACTAGAGGCATGATTAGAGCATGTGCCCCTACTTCCACAGCTCTGAGGAGGGTGGTCTTCAGGAAGAAAGGAGAGCCACACACAGGGTTTCTGTCTCAGGATTTCACCCATGGTTCCTCCTTCAAAGGCAAGGGTGAGCTTCTTGTTTCCTTTGCACCAGTAGCAATGACAGCAGAAACAGGCACTGTAAGACAATTATACTGGATTTATTCCAGGTGTACCTGTTATTTATTACTGCATAACAAGCTACCTTAAATTTAGTGGCTTAGAACAATAGCTATTTGTCTAGTTCATGATTGTGTGACTTAGCAATTTAGGCTGAGCTCAGTTGGGTGGTTCTTCTGCTTTCAGCTGGGTTCAGTCATGAGTTTGTGAGCAGCTCCTTGTCAGGGAGGCAGCTCTTCTCCTGGGATTGGTTGCCAGCTATGTGTTAGGGAGATGGGGGGAACTGGAACATTGTTTCTTGTTATCCAGCAGGCAGCCCTGGGCTGGCTCACATGGTAGCTCTGCAAGTTTCAGAGAGAGAGAATGCAGAAACTTAGACTCAATGCTGGTGCATAGCAACTTCTTCCACATTTTATGGGCCAATGTGAAATACAAAGATGCCCCATGTGGCTAAAGTGGAGAAAAAGACTACAGGCCTTGATAGGAGGTGCTATGATCATTGTAACGGGTATGGTACTTAGAGACATGGAGGATTATAGCCATTTTTGGCATCTACCATACATGGAGTAGTTTGTGTTTGAAGGCAGTATGTCTGGAAGCATTTAGGAAGTGAGGGCTTCACCTGTATGTTCATGTAGAGGCACTATCAAGAACAGGAAGGTCAGAGAAAAATGGAGCTCAACAGAGAAAATGCCTTAAAAGGACACACAGGCCAGAGCCACCTGCTTGGAAAGATCAGAGGGATGGAACAGCAGGGCAGAGACTGCTATAAGCCACATCACGTGGTGCAGAGGTTGCCAATTTTTCAGGGGCTCAGGAACACAGGCCAGAGAAGCACCTTGACCACCTGGCTCTGAAGCTCTGAGCATCATTCTTAGAAATATCTCCCCTGCCACCATATTTTGTACCACTGAGAAAGTGCCTCAGGATCAGATCCAGAGTTCTGGTTTTTTCTTAATTAACTAATGGATTTTGACAAATAAAGGTGGTCTATATTTAAATTATACAACTATGAAATGATTGCCATAATCAAGCTAACTAATGTATCCAGGCCTCTGTTGAAGTGCCCTAATTGTTCTCTTCACATTGCTGCAAAAATCTGATAAGCGAAGTTCCTGGCCAGCCAGAAGGTACCCTGAAGGCTCTCATTGTCTCCCTGAATCCCACCCACCAGCCACACAGCCAGGCAGCCACATGGGACACATGTCCCATGCTATCTCTCACCCCCTCCTCTCTTGGCAAATGTCCTTGTCTTCTACACGCCTGAGAAGTGAACGGCAGTGGAACCAGCCAGTTTCACATTCTCACTGCAGGTCCAGTGTCAGTTAAGGCTGGGATGGGTCCCTCTGAGTAGCCTCCACCCACCACCTCCCTGAATAAGCTGAATAAAAGTAGGTGTAATTTGAGGCAGTGGCATGTCCCTGAAAGGCTTCGCCTTGTAGTAAGTCACAAACAAGGCGTGAACAATATTCCCACCTTCTCTTCTAAGTACTTGCCCTGAAAAAAAACGCAGTTCTGCAAAGTGCACAGAGGGTTTGGATATGAGCCACCCAGCTGGAGGCAGAGTTACAGCTCTGACTCTGGGGGCCAGCTCCATCTGGGAGGTTGATGGGAGCCTCTGAGGCTGGACTCCCCCAGAAGCAAGATCCAAGATAAGAATTTGAATGTAAGGAACTTCTTTCAGAGATAGGCCCAGAAAGTAGCCTAGGAAACTGGGGAAGGGACATGGGAAAGAAAAAAAGTCAGTAGAGAGGGTTTTGTCCAGCAGTTTACTGATGCACCAAATTGGGTTCAGTCCCCCCTGGGACCCCCAAGAGACTTGGTACGGCACACTTCAAATGATCGTACCTGAGGTACCAGGAGCCCATATCTGTGGCTGAGGTCCATTCATGCCCTAAACTTGTTTGCTGGCCAAGGGAAGGCTCTCAGATGGAAGGGCACAGGAGTTTTCAGTAAGAGCCCTCTTGGCTGAAACTGGAATGAGGGTACCTCAAAATATTAAGTGAATTTTCTGAGACCATATAGCCAGGATCTGAGTCTGTCTGATTTTAAAGTCCTTGTTCTTTAAAAGGAGAAAAGAGGAAATGGTGACAAATAAGTAGTTCCTTGGATCCAAGACATTGAGGTGGATATTTCCTTCTTGCACAGAAGGGTTCTTGATGGAAACCAAATTCACTCTGAGCTATTTCTTTAATATCTTAGCAAATTATTGGATGCATTCAGGGAAGTGTTTCTCAGCAATGTGTAATTGTTCTTCTCACTTAAAAAAATGTCTGTTTCATGACATTGGAGATCTATAACCCAAAGACCCACTTTGATGATGAACCCCCATAGTGTAGCTGCTTATAGGGCTCTCATACACTCTTTCGGTCCCTGACCACATCTGTTTGGATCTGGTTCTAATTATGCTCCCTGCTAGACAGAAAAGAGGAAGACATGCCTCATTCTCTAAAAACTGGAGGACTGGCATCATTTTCAAGTTTAGTGTTTGTTGTTGTTGTTTCCAAGTAAATTTATGTAATGCTGTGTTATATGTATATACTTGCCATGAATTAAATACATCACAAATAAAACCCACGTTTGGGACTCAACAGTATATAAAAACATAAGTAGTATGAACAGATTTATTTATAAAGTTATGAGCTTTTCTGAGATCTTTCTAGCATATCACTGATGTAAATGTCATGGGAATTGAAAATAATGTACTTGAATTTCACAGTCTTCTGTGTTTTTTTTTTTTTTTTTGAGACAGAGTCTTACTCTGTTGTCCAGGCTGGAATGCAGTGGTGTGATCTTGGCTCACTGCAACCTCCACCTCCCAGGTTCCAGTGATTCTCCTGCCTCAGCCTCCTGAGTAGCTGGGATTATAGGCATGTACCACCACGCCTGGCTAATTTTTATATTTTTAGAAGAGACAGGGTTTTACCATGTTGGTCAGCTTGGTCTTGAACTCTTGACCTCATGATCCGCCCACCTCTGCCTCCCAACGTACTGGGATTACAAGCATGAGCCACCATACCCAACCCTGTGAATTTTTTAATACTGCATTTCCCAAAAAGAATTTGTCTTTCTCTCATTTTTATGAAAAGCTTTCACTGAGTCTATTATAAAGTCATTCTTGACCAGAAAACTCAAGCAAAAAAATGAATGAATTAGCTAACTTGTTCAGATTCTATGTTTAGCCGACATGTGTACCAAGAGTTTGTATTGATCGTTAGTACATGGTAACACAAAGTGCTGAAAAATCTTAACTCTATGTATAGTGTTTATATGTGTATATAAGCACTTAAGATTTTATGTAATACAACTTTTTCTATTATTCAACCTTTTAGGAAATATCTAATGTTTTAAATTACTTTATAGAGCAATGAAACAAAATGGACAACTTAAAAAATAAAGACATAGAAAAGGAAAAAGAATTATCCTGTGGTGTTCTCTCATTAACTAAAAATAAAGGTTTCAGAAAATCTGTTACTTTTCCAAATTTTAGATGTTTGTGTGCTATTATATTGGAAAATGACAGATTAAAACTGAAAAATTTGTTCATAAAAATTCTAACTTTAAGTTGCTCATGATCTAAATTTTCTTAGCTCTCATGAGATCTGGTTGTTTAAAATAAATAAATTTTCTTAGGGAACCAACTGCTACTAAGATTTTTTGAAATGGCATTTTTTTGTTATAGGGCAAATTTCTTTCATCAAATGAAGCTCACACATTCACTCAAGAAGCTCTTAAGATACTGTTGAAATGGGAAAAGTTCCCTTGTCCCCCTTGCAAGGCATGTGATGGGGGTGTGGCTCACTTCTTGGGTGTCCCACTGCTCAAACTTCTAGAGGAGAGCATACAGATGGGCAGGTTGTGGGGTTCCGACCCCACAGCAGCGTCCTGAGGCCCCAGTGGGTAGTTTAGCATCTGCAGGTGGCTTATGTGTATCAGATCAATTAGACCCCCTGCCTTATCACAAAGACAGAGGCTTTTCTGTATCCCAGGGTTTCTTGCCTTGGTGTACCAGAAGAATTGAATCACATGTAGGCTTGGAAAAGGAGTGCAAGCTTTTGTTGAGTGGAAAAAGCTCTCAGCAGATGGGGGAGCCAGAAAGAAAATGAAGCAAGAACGTGGTTTTCCCCTGGAGTTGGGCTGCTCAGCTGCCAGGGGTCTCCTCCCACTGCCCCAGCCAAACTGTGCAGAATTCACTTATCAATGACCGGCTGGCCTGCTGGCTTCTATTGGTGTGCCCTTATGCCGGTGCATTCCTGTTGAAATCCAGCCACTTGTGTCTTTTTCTGCCGGTGTGCTCCTCTCAACATCCAGCTGCTTGTGTGCATGCCCACTAGAGTCTCAGGGTTTTTATAGGCACGGGATGGGGGTGTGGTGGGCCAGGGTGGTCTTGGGAATTTCAACATATGGGCACAAAACAGAAATGTTCTGTCCTCACCTAGGTCCATGGGGACACGCCTGGGAGTAAAGCCCTAGTCAGAGACCAGGCCCCCCTCTACCTAATACTTCCCTCCCCCTCCCAAATCACTATTCCTCGATTAATTAGAAAGTATGCATTTTTTAAAAGTTATAAAATATCTATGTGTCTTCCAGCATTACTCGATAGGAAACTCCAATAGAGAAGTAAAGTTACTTCTCCAAGGTCAACACAATTAATAAGTACAAAGCCTTCATCGCCAGAGTTGTGGTAGAGAGCTCTTTGCACTATGTGTAATCTAAACACAAAATCAACAATTTACTTATCTTCCGTGTATGTTGTTCAATGAATGTCATTATGTTGTCAATTACTGACTTCCTACCACATGTGACAATTAGATGTGCTTCTGCCCTCCCTGCCCTGAGTGCCAGGTTGCTCTCATCTCTGGGCACCAAGGTGGCAAGACAGAACTGACAAAGTCGCGAATGGAAACAGGAAGATTTGGCATCTGAATCTCAAAAACTCTTGATTAAAACCTCTTTAGATACAGAGATTTGATAACTTCTTAAAGTGAAGCTTGTTGTGCTCATGGCGACCATACCTATCAGCTGGTCAATTCTGTTTCTTTTTCAAGGAAAAATATGTGTCCTGCATCAGCCAGGATTCAAGAACTAAAGGACTTACCAAGTAGAACTCTCCACTTTTAAAACTGAGGAACCAAAGCCAAAAAAGATAATGTAACCTAGATTTAGTTATCACTATTTATTGTTTTAAAGGGGGGACAATCAAATTAATGAAGGCACTTAAAAATACATTGCATTCTTATTAAATACATTTTGTAGGATTTATGCCTGATGATCACGAACATCAAATCTGACTTCCCTGTTGAGCAAAATGAACTATAATCAAGTGGAACGAATTGTATTGCTATTATCCCTTCTTGTTGATTTGCATTAGCACATGGCAACTGAGCTGAAATGGGCTTTGTTTGCTTAGCTCTTCTCCTAAGGAGAACACTGTGCCATTTACTCTGAGTTTGTACTGGGTTTCTATCTACTAACTGCTTATGTTGACCTTACTTGAATAATGAGTTCTATCTCATTCCTTAATACAGCACGTGCCAATGGGAAACACATACCTTATGCTTAGCTTTGTTGTATAGCAGTTTCTTAACCTTAGTTCATTGGCATTTTGGGCAAGATAATTCTTTTTCCCAGGGAGGGAGGGGTGTGCTGTCCTGTGCATTTTTAAATATATTTTTTTAAAAGTTTTAATTGACATACAATTATTGCACATATTTATGGGGCACAGTGTAGTGTTTTGAAATATGTATACATTGTTTAATGATCATATCAGGATAATTAGCATATCCATCACCTCAAATATTTATCGTTTATTTGTAGGGAACATACAGAACCCTCTGTGACAGCTATTTTGAGATGTGCAATACCTTATTATTGACTGTAGTTGCCGTACTGTGCAACAGGACACCAGCACTTATTCCTCCTTTCTCATCATAAGTTCATACCCACTGACCCTCCACTCCCCATCTCCCTATTCCTACAACTTACTTTGTTCTATTCCCTTCTTTTACAAGATTGACTTCAGATTTCACATGTGAAAACGTGACATTTGAGGAGTTAATATTAATAACACATAAGGAACTCAAATCAACAGCAAAACAAATTTAAAATGTAAAAAGAAGACATACAAAGGGACAGCAGGTATATGAAAACATTCTCAGCATCACTAATCATCAGAGAAATGCAAACCCAAACCACAACAAGGTATCACCTACTTCAATTAGAATGGCTATTATCAAAAAGATATAACGAGTGTTGCTGAGGATGTGGAGAAAGGGAACCCTTACATACTGTGGGTGGGAATATAAATTAGTACAGCCACTGTGGAAAAAAGTATAGAGGTTCCTCAAAAACCAAAAGTGGACCTATCATTGATCCAGTACTTTAACTACTGAGTACATGTCCAAAGGAAATGCCCTGTGTATTTTAAGATATTTAGCAGTATCCTTGGCCTCTACCCACTGGATGTCAGTACCATCTACCCTCTCACTCCCAGTTATGACAGCGAAGAATGTCTCCAGGTATTAGAAAATGTCCCCACAAGGTCAAACATGACCCCAGTTGAGAACCACGGTTCTACATAGAGCAGGGATTCTTGAATTATTGTAAAACCACAGAAAGAGTGTTTTTAAGTTGTTTGAAATCTTATTAGAATCCATGACAGCCTTTTAAAATTTTTAATGATACATAATATTTGTACATACTTATGGGGAACATGTGATATTTTTAAGCAAGGCAAACAAAGGCCATTTAGGCTCAGTTCTCATGTGCTAACTCAAATACAATTATCCGCAATTCCTTATATACACACCACGTATCTTTTCATCCAGTATCATGTTAGTGTTTGTGTTTTATTTCCTCCTCAAGAACCTATAAAATATTTAATGCATTTAAATGGTTGACAGCAATCTTTGATTTTGAAATACTTTCATGAAAAGCATATTTTCTGGTAGATAATGGCATTGCATTTACTCCTGCTCCTCTTAATTGACTTGCTATAAATATTATGGAGAATTATTTTCTCTTGAAGAAAGATGGTATTTAAAGTAAAGTAGAACTACTGACCTCTGTGCCTCTAGAATGGGGGCAAGTAAGTATACCACCAAATTCAACTGGAAGTTTGTAGTTTTATGGCTCCCAGAACTTATTCCAGGAGAAATTTATTCCACTGTTGCAAGCTAATCTACTTCATATATAATTTATGGCAAATGAATAATATCATTATGGAAACGTATTCATTTAGAGTAGTTAAATGCCTTCTAATAGATGCAAAATCTGAAATAATATAAATATATTAGGAGGCAGGGGCTACAAATTTTAAAGTCTAGAATGACACAAGAAGGAAGGTCATGTGTTTTATAATCTGATTTAAACACCCTAGTGATTCAAGTTACCTAGAACCAATAATCAACAGGGTATTTTATACGTATATAAAATATACATACACTTTATATGCATATGTACAGATTGAGAGAGAGAGAGAGAGAGAGACTTACTTTAAGGAATTGGCCCACATAATTGTTAGGCTGGCCCATCCGTGACCTATAGGGCAGAGCAAGAAGCTGGAAGCTCAAGAAAGATTTCTATTTTTATATTACAGTCTTGAGTCAGAATTTCTCCTCTGGGTGTCTTAGTCTATTTGGGCTGTCATAGCAAAATACTGTAAACTGGGCGACTTGTAAACAATAGAAATCTCTTTCTCACAGTACTGGAGTCTGAGAAGTCCAAGAACAAACCACCAGCAGATCCAGTATCTGATGAGGACCCACTGCCCTGGTTCATAGACAGCGCCTTCTTGCTTTATCCTCAGATGGCCAAAGAGGCCGGGGATCTCTCTCAGTTGTCTTTTAAGAGGGCACATTATCATTCATGAGGGCTCTCAAATCCCCACCTCCTAATACCATCACCTTGTGGGTAAGAATTTCAACACACAAATTTTGGGCAGATATAATCATTCAGACCATAGTATCAAATTTTTTTTTCATAAGGTTCTCAACTGACTGGATTAGATGTTAACCATATCTACAATAACATCAGCATTGTAGATGTTAACCATATCTACAAAATACCTTCATAGCAATACCTAGATTAGTGTCTGAGGAAATAACTGGGTATTATCATAGCCTAGCCAAGCTCACACATAACACTCACCGTCATGTATTTACACATACCTAGGAGGAGTAAAATAAAGGGCTATCTGGATTTTTCTTGAATTATCAGATTCATAAATATGGTCATGTACCACATAATGACATTTCAGTCAACATTGGACTACATATATGGCAATAGTCACATAAGATTACAATATTATATTTTATTGAACCACTTTTATGCTTGGGTATGTTTAGATATGAAGTACTTAACATTGTGTTCCAACTGCCTACAATATTTATGCAGTAACATGCTGTATAGGCTAGTAGCCTAGGAGCAATAGGCTACACAATAAAGCCTAGGTGTGTAGTAGGTTATGCCATCTAGGTTTGCATAAGCACACTCTACAATGTTTGCATGATAATGAAATTCTCTAATGAAATACTTATCAGAACATATCCCATTGTTAAGCTATGCACAGTTGTATCATGATGGATGGATGTACTTCCTATAATTCAACAAAGTAGAAGTTTAAAGTTTTAGGTGATCAGTATATGTATATAAGGGCAAAATGCACTGAAAATATGTGCAGACAGTCTGCCAGGCCCTTTGACAGGCTGGCTGCCACATGTCAGCACATGACTGGGCTTGTGCCTCACACAGCAAGACAGGACACATCTCAAACCTTCATGGTCTCTTGCAAATGGTCAGTACTCCAGGGTCTATTAGAATGCACACAGAGATTCCTATTGAATTGGAATATCCACTCTTCACTCTGTGTTTAGGAATACACAGCATTGAGGTTCACTAATACCCACCATGGAGGTTCTGTGTGCCCTCCTTGGTCCCCTGTGTCCCTGGATGCAAGGTGGGTGTGCCCACCCTCTGCATTAAGCACCCATGTTTCTGTGAACCAAGAGTCTGCAGAGGCCAAAAAGGCATGGGACCCAGAGGTTGGCATTTGGGCTGAAGCTCACATGCAGAGCCATGTGCAGGGCCAAACAGGTGATTAAAAATGAGAGCACTGGGCCAGACCCAGGCTGAACCCTGGAACATGCAGAAGCAAATTTCCAGCGAGAGTCTGCCAGGGACAGAGTGCTGTCACTTTCCTCTTGCCGCCTCAAGAGTTAAGCCCAGGGACAGCTAAGATCTCCGTGCCCACAGCAGCACCCCAGAACTACATCCCAAAGAGGGGTGCAGAGAGGAAGCACTTTGCTTTTCATAGCTCCTATTTATGTGTTCTTATTACATGCACTGTCCTGTTTTCATGTTTATGTTGCAGTTCCAGGTAGAATGGGCTAATGCATATTAAGACTGAAAACGGAATGTTAATGGCATCATAGAAATATTGCAGTAGGAGGGCTTAGAGGTTATCTGAATCAACTTTGTGTGAAAACTGAGAAAATGAGACCCCAACAATGTTACATGGCAGCCTCCAAAGGCTAGCTTTGGGTTCCAGAAGAAAGTGTGTGTGTGTGTGTGTGTGTGTGTGTGTGTCTGCAGAGAGTATATAAGGTGAATATGTACATTTGCATTTATATATAAACATATAAATACATATATAGAAATATATAAGATATATATACACACATATAAAGTGTGTGTGGGAGTATATATGTGTGTGCATATGTATATATATACAGAGAGAGTATATAAGGTGAATATGTACATTTGTATTTATATGTAAATATATAAGGTATATATATACACACGTAAGATGTATGTGTGTGTATATATGTGTGCGCATATATATGTAAATATGTGTATATATATACACACAGAGTATATAAGATGTATATATACATATGTGAATAAGGCATATATGTGTATGTGTATATATAATATATGTATATATACATAGAGAGTATATAAGATGAATATATATGTATATATATAAATATATAAGGTATATGTGTATATATATTTATATATAAGGAGTGTGTGTGTATCTGGATTTGTTACTGTCTAAAGGCAAAACAAGATCTGGATTTGAAACACAACAGTGTATATGAACGTTAGCAGAAAAAGCCCATCGAATTTCTCCCACACTGGGGCACTGCAGAGTCCTTCCCTTCTCGAATGTTCTCCCTGGCGCTTGTGTTTCTTTCCTTTCTGACCTCTGCCTAGTCGCAGATAGAGATGGATTTTGACAGAACCAGGAAGAGTTGTTCTATTTCCATGGCAACGTCAATTCACATTCTGCAGGTACATTGGCCGCCACTGCCTAAATGAAGGCTCCTGAAGGCTCTGTGTGTTGCCGTGCCTGGCCAAAAATAACTTGGCATGCCACCGTTCCTCACAGCCCCATGGAGGGAGGCATTAAACTGACTGGATGCCAACTGTCAACTCTGTTCTCGTCTTCCTGCTAAAGAGGAAGAAACAGGAACTGCCAATGTTTGGGGGAGGGGGACCAGGGAAGCTGTCACATTGTCTCCCTGGTCTGAGAAATACCGCCTTTCCTCTGTTGAATGGAACATGAAATACATTCTAACTTGTTCACCCCAGGGGCACCAGATAATTTGTATTTCAGCAGAAGTATTATAATTACGTAGTTTAGAGTTAGAATTAATTAGCATTTGGGGAAGTAGTGATAAAACAAAGCAGTTATTAAAAATTAATTTTAATAGAGGTCAGTTTGGAGAGAGTACTTGGTTTTCTTTTAAAAGACTTGTGTGTGTGTATGGTGGGGGAGATAAAAGAATAAAATTATTAAATGATCCTTTAATCAATGTAAAATGTGAACCACTTTATCATTAGATGCTACCACTGAATGCTAAAATCCAAATCAGTGGCACAGACGCAGAGGATATTTCAAAATAAGTCAAGAGTTAGGTGAATCTTTGAGGGTTATCTATGAAGAAAAGTTTTGTATTAGCCTTTAAAAAGTATATCATGTTCCTAAAAACACGGGTCATAACAACCTTCTTGATATTAAATATCATCAAGAATGATTTTATATATTATACTAGATACACGAGATACTTATTAATAATTAAATATTGCTTGAAGAATAATTTTTGAGATCAGGGAACACTGCCTGCGAGTGTACTGAGAGTCAAGCTCTCCTGGGAGGGCTCGCACATCTGGGAATAAAGTCGAATCTTTGCCCTCATGAAGCTTTTACTTTGTTTCAAGTGAGGAGTTAGAAAAGACTGTAATTTTTAAAAGTATTTTCACCTTCAATTGGAGTTGTACGACACTCCTCTAAGTTCTTAAAATCAGACTGTCACAGTTAAATTTTTTTTCTGAAACTGATCATCATTCTGTAGTTGTCCAAGAGACTGTCATGTTCTCAGAAAGTAATGTTGAAACATTTGGGGAGAAAGAGACATCAGGTATGCAACTTACTCTCCGGTTGTTCGGCAACAACAATAATTTTCATTAGAGTGAGAAAAAGGGAAACCAATGGAGAAAATGAGGTAACTAGTTATCAAGTGGTGTGGAAGTGGAAGGTCGGCTGCAGGTTATTGTACTATGCTTGTAACTTTTCCTTGGTTTGTTTATATTTATCTTCAAAACAATAAGTTAATGTAGTCTACAGCTTTAGGCAAAAACTTTTTCAAGAAAAAGGGGCAGTGTGAATATTTTTACTTTTTCTTAAAGAAATGAGTTCCCAGTCTTTTTGAAAATCTGAAACATCAACACTTATAAATTTATACTTCTTTAGTTTTCGGATTATAGTAGAAATTATCCTAGTACTTTTCTGAAATAAGAAGCAGCCTTTACCGATGTACCAATATTTTTAAGCAGTGCCGTCTTCTAAGCAATATTTTCTTAACTTCTAAAAATTTGAAAAATGTCCTTTAGTCAAAGTCTATAGACTGCATTAGTTTAATTTTTCCTTTTCCTTCGAAGACAACACCTTTGCTGCAGTTTGGGGACAGAATGATCAGCTGACCCACTCCAAATCTTTGTACTCTAGATCAAAGTTGTTCCCTTTAAAGGGCTCATTGGAGAAGAATACATGGGATTTGATAAGCTCTGTTGATAGTTTAATAATTATGAATATTTAACACACATTATACATTTATCCCGCATTTACAAGAGCAAAAATAAGGAATGAAAGCAAATTGTTCTGCAGAGTCCATTGGTGTATACTATTATCATAACCCATAAAGAAAAAAACTTCATAAAGAAGCATTAGTTTTTTCCATCTTACTGACACCATTAGATGTTGCCGCAGAACATTAGAGTATGCAGTGGTGCAGCCTGAGTTGTCTGTCTGCCGTTTATGGGAATCTCTATCCGTTTTATACAGTATCAAAAAGGAAAAGAATAAAAAATGCCAGGGTTTATTTTAAATTAGGAGATACGCTCTGATTTTCTCATGTGTTAAGTTGAAGCCTGGAGCATTTTTCTTGCTCATCCACTGTGAGTTCCTCACAATGAGCCCTGTTTTAAGAGGAAAAAGGATACTGTAGTCCAATTAATAAGATGGCCTCGTTCATTTTCCCTGGGATGATGAAGCATTGCGTGGCTCCCTGGCTTGGTGAAAACAGGGTGGGAAAAAGCTGATCCAGGAATGGTAAATTGAGCATGCGGGGCTCTGCAACCACTTTCCCACATTTCTTTGGGGACAAGAAGTAAGGTTCACCATACTTGTCCAATTTTCTTTGCACTTGCCACTCTTTCTCTTAAATTATTTTGGGAGGTTACTTTCATTTTGGCACATTTTTGAAGAAAAATGTGTGCCTCCAAGTTCATGCCCAGGTTGTCTGTCCCTGATTACGCAAATGGCCTTGGAGTTTTCTTCTGAATTCTGTATGCAGTCTCTCACTGCATGGCTTCCCTAGAAGTTTTGAGAGCATAGCCCTGAAAATGAACGAAGTGCCTTTGCATTTTCTGTTCCAATCTGTGATCTGGTGCCTGGAGGAAATTTTGATTATTCTTGACTGCACTTATGTTTTGTTGTTGTTGTTACGTTTTTCATTTTAAATTCTATCTCTGATATGTTATTTTTCTCTTATTCTGTCCATCCATTCAACACCCATATTGACATACTTTGGATATTTGTCCCTCCAAATCTCATGTTGAAATTTGGCCCCTAATGTTAAAGGTGGGACCTAGTGGAAGGTGTTTGGGTCATGGGGATGGATCCCTCATGAATAGCTTGGTGCCGTCTCTGTGATAATGAGTGAGTTCTTCTTCTGTTAGTTTATGCAAGAGCTGGCTGTTTTAGACAGCCTGCCACTTCCCCCCAATCACTCTGGATCATTCTCTCATCGGGTGACTCACCTGCTCCCTCTTCACCTTCCACCATGATGCCAGGCTTCCTGAGGCCCTCACCAGAAGCCAATGTTGGCACCATGCTTCTTGTACAAACTGCAGAACCATAAGCCAAATCCATCTTTTCTTTATAAATTACCCAGCCTCATGTATTCCCTTATAGCAGCACAAAACAGACTAAGACATATATGCATAGCTTTGTTCTTAGATCTTTTTGTTGTTGTTCCCAATATAGACTTTCCTTTCTTTTTTTCTTTTCTCAATGTCTCCTCGTTCACAATACAGGCACAGGACGTGGGCCGAGGTGTGTACAGGGTAGATAGGTTAATTTCTCTCCTCTTTCTATGCAGTCAATGTAAGAACACAGCCTGTGGTAAGCACCAGGAGGCCTAGATTTTGTTCTCTAAACCACCGTGGTTTCTGCCTTCTGATGAAAACACTTTGCACACTTATTTTTGGGTGGTAATTACTTTCCTATCTTGACACAAAATACTCAAAGCACCCAGATTTGTGTCCAGGGCAAGTGGCCACATGGGACCCGAGTGGAGAGCCATCCCTGTCTCCGGCTTCGATCTGTGTCATGTGTTCTAAATTGCACTTCTCTGCACAGTATGAAATTCAGTAGTATTCCCAGCAGAGAGAAGACAAAAGGGGAAGGCGGTCTCAGTTCCTAGGTAACAGCAAAGGACAGAAGGATTCCTGAAAGGCAAATGGCAGGAATGAGAAAGAAAATGAAAGGGATCGTCAGAAAAAGGCAGAAAATTGGAGCCCCAAGAATGCCCCCATCAAGCCTTGTTACAAATAGTGGAGGGAAGTGGCAAGCATTGAAGCTGAGAATTTTCCATGGTCCCTTCCCTTCCCTGCAGTTCTGGGAGTGGCCACTAGGGCTGCAGTTGTGCTGTTAATGGGTCTAAGAAGAGACCTTGCCTAGGTGTCAGCAGCGAGATTAGAGCACCATTACTCTTATGGCATATAACTTACAGTAGTATAAATTCACTACGATAACTTCACTGAGCAAAGGTACAAATCGGCAAAAGGACAACTATTTCTATCATTGACTAATCAAATAGTCAGAAGTCAATAATTTGCTAAGAATATTCTGACCTCTACTGGCTCTTGGCAATAGATGGAGACAGAAGAAAAGTGAAGACAGCCTCCCCCTCTTTCTTCTCTCCCACTTCTCCTACAGGCTTTGAGGATCACTAAGTTTCACTCCTTCATTAACATGTCTCTGACATTTTAGAGTCCAGAACATCACAATATACCCATAATTTCTAGCCGGGCGTGGTGGCTCATGCCTGTAATCCCAGCATTTTGGGAGGCCGAGGCGGGCAGATCAGCTGAGGTCAGGAGTTTGAGATCAGCCTGACCAACATGGAGAAACTCCGTCCTACTAAAAACACAAAAATTAGCCAGGCGTGGTGGCGGGCTCCTGTGATCCCAGCTACTCAGGAGGCTGAGGCAGGAGAATCACTTGAACCTGAGAGGTGGAGGTTGCAGTGAGCCGAGATGGCACCATTGCACTTCATCCTGGGTGACAAAAGTAAAACTCCATCTCAAAAAAAAAAAAAAAAAAGCTGCCCATAATTTTCAATGTTATGAAATAATAGAGATAGGATTTAGTAGAAGAACAACAAACCTACCTGTCCCCTTGCTATTGTATCCCCAGTGTGCTGTGGGGTGACTTCCCAGAGGAGGTGTGAAGTCAGTGTTTGTGGAATAACAGATATGAAAGAAAATAGACTCAGTTACTTTTGTGAGTAAGAAAGAACAGGGTTCACTCAGGATATAATGGACAAGGGAATTTCTTCTTACATGTAATCACTGAATCATGTATAATTAGAAGGGGAAGATCACTGCTATGTTAATTTCCCCCTGCAAACACACAAACTCTTCTTGAAAACCGTGTGTGTAACCTATCTCCCCTGCCTTCTCACTCGAGAAGGCTTTTTGCATGCAAGTGTTTTCCCCAGAAGCAAAACCTCAAATCGAATACTTTTTGAAGGTTGCTGGAGAGTGACTTATGTATAGGCAGAGGTGCAAAGGGACTGTTTTATTGGAAATGAAGGATTCTAATTTTATTCTATAAAGAATTGTAAAATTTGTAGGCTCATGCGATATTAGAACCTAAAACAACATTAGTGATTCTGGTCTCATCTTTTCCATGTTTTTAGTTGAGGAAACCTTTACTTTGGAGAAGTGGTAAAGTTACTCAACCACAGTCAAATTCATTTTGAATATTTTTGTCATTAAGTAACACACATTAAATTTATAACTTGTTTTTCAATAGGAGCTGTGATATTGTTACTCTAATCAAGAAACTAGTGCAATAATTTACATTAAGCTGAATGTCTTGTATTTTAAATTTTATCTATATGTGAATATATTTTTAATGTCACTTTTTTTTTTATCAGCCCTGTTAACTTGAGGGCTGTGGGAAAATTCCTATTTCTTTATCTATAAAATAATGATGGCATCATATCTGTTCTGCTCTCCTCTTTTCTCAAGAGTATCTGAGAAAATGTGAAAGCACTTTATGAACTATAAAGCAATATACCATGAATACCATGAGGAGAATTAAACAGATGATTATAATGTTATTATTCTGCCAAATAAACCCAACGTTTGCTATTAACACATATGTGAACAATCCAAAAACAAGTCTGATACATTTTTAAAGGTCAAGAATTTTATAGAATTTTTAAACTATAAAACAAACATGACATGATTTTCTCAAACATAAATTTCTTGCTTTTATCTTAATATATAAATAAGCACAATAATGATAACCTATGGGCCAACTCTGGCAGACTTCCAAATTAACCCATCTGGCAGAGGTCTTGTGTTTCAATGCAACATCCAGTCCCTGGGTAGAGTCTTATCAGGAGTTCCTCAAATTGTTGACATACTGCTTAATATGTAACTTACAGACACTGAAAAGGATGCTGATTTGTTTCAGAATCAGGAAGTCTGGCTAATCATCTTACACACAGACACTTTAACCTGTATGTTGCAATCTGTAGGCAATGATTATAACTTCTGTAATGTAACGTCCAGTGAAAAAGGGCAGCTCTGGTGTGAGGCGTCCCCTTCCTTCTAAACTTTCTTATAAAGGCCTTCCAATTAGTAGCCGACTATGGAACACACCCAACTTTTGTTGACTTTCTGGGTCAATCCTCACATTTAGTTTCCAATAAACATTTGTCAATCGTCACGTTTGATTTCCTATAAATGTTTATCAGACCTCAACAGTCTTAATTTTGGTCCACAATACTAACATTTTTAGCAACTTGTTATTTAAAAATTGATATATATTAATTCCTAAAGGAGGACTTATTACAAGATAACAACCAGTCATATCCAAAATGCCACTAGAAGATTCCTCATAAAAATACTATCTCTGTTGAATTAATAAATTCTCCCTTCAATTTGATAGTCTTTTTTGGGAAGCATAACCTGTATAAAGTTTATTTCTATATTGGACCTAGCTATACTCATTAGTGATTTCATAGTGCTTTCTTCGCTATTTATTTGAGAGTGATTTAGGGTGAGAATTTCAGATTATTTTAGAGAAAAATCAAGGTATTTCTTATAAAGTCTGCTTTTCGTTCTAGTTTTGTTTGGCTTCAGAATGCATGTATAAAATTTTTATAACTTCACAGAGTATGAAGGCATTGTGCTTGGGGCTCATTCCTGTTTTTCAATGTGATTCCACATGAGTTCTTTCATAGCCATTTTACTAGCTAGTGGTCACCATGCGTGAAATGCTGCTTATCGACTGAGTCCACGTCAGTGTCTGGTTTTCCTCATCATTCTGAGCCCACTGCTTATTGGCATGTGCCATTGGGGTGAATGTACACAGGCCTTTTGGGAAACCAGGCTCAGGCCCCAGGCTCTAAGTGAAAGGAACAAAGGAGAGATGTCATCCTTTCACCTCCTTAACCCCAGTGAAAAATAGAAAACCAAATCTCCTTAGGCTGCTTGTCAAGGATCTACCAGTTATTCCTTCAGAGTAAAAGAGAAGGGTCTTGGAAAAAGACCCTTTGCTAATCAATATACGACTAGGAAAGGGTAGAGAGGTTTGACATCTTGGGTATTAGGGTTCACTGCCTGGACTCCTTTTGAATTCTACTCTGTGTTTTATTTTCTTGGAATCTATGACTGCAAATGACTGTGCTTCTGGAAACTGAGGGCCTGGTGAAAGTTCTTCCCTTTCCTGTGTAACAAGTGACACTCCGGACTGACGTCAACTTCCAAAAATACGCAGAATTTTAGAGAAAAATAAAAGAGCAGCTCTTCAATGAAGACAAGTTGCAGTTTTGTGCAAAGAGGAAGCAACAATGACTTCCTGTGTTAGGTATTAGAGAGCTCACCCATGTTCAGGCCATTTTACCAAATTTAAAATTTTTAAATTTACCTTAGAAATGCAGCATTTTGCCATTATTCTTTCTATCAAAATGTTGTTTTTCTGGCTGGACAAAATGGCTCATGCATGTAATGCTAGAACTTTGGGAGGCTGAGGCAGGAGGATTACTTGAGGCCAGAAATTTGAGACCAGCATGGGCAACATAAAGAGACTTTGTCTCTACAAAAAAGTTAAAAAAAAAAAATTAGCCAGGTGTGGTGGTTTGTACCTGTGGTCTGAGTGACTCAAGAGGCTGCGGCAGGTGGTTCCCTTGAGCCCAGGAGTTTGAGGCTACTGTGAGCTGTGACTGCACCACTGCATTCTAGTCTGGTTGACATGGCAAGACTCTGTCTTTGAATAATAATAATAATGATAATGACAATAATTTTAAAATGTTGTTTTTCTACGTGTTTAAATGCCAAACTACTTAGTTAACATTTTTAATTTGATTTAAATTATCCTATGCTTGAGATCTTTTTACCATTACCAATTTGCATTTGAAATACATAATTGAGTTATTCTAGTAATCCAAAAACAGACTTTTGAGATCTTTTACCTTCTCTTTTTGATTTATAAATAGCATATTAATTCCCGTTTAAAGAAAGCGTGGATGCAGTATGGCTGTCAGCATATTCCATTTTAGTAATTTCATTATTGATTTATTTCTTTTCTAAAAATTACAAAAGCAATAGTTCTTTGCTTTCACAAATAGAAGTGACTCAGACTGGTAAATACTCACAGTTCATGGTTTCCTCCCTGCCTGACAGTATGAGTCAGAAATTAAATAAATCAGTGATGACATTCCTAGAAGAGAATCTACTGGAACCTCCACTGCATCCACGCTCTATACCCTCTCTGCAACCAGAGTAAGCAGACTCTCTCCATGTAGGGTGGTTCTACTTTAGGAAAACAAAAGTGACTCAACTCTATTCATTTTTCCACAGGCGCATTTAGCAAATACCCATGGTTTTGGTTACAAAGGTCCAGGGATTGGTGCTCTTGGAGAGCAGTTCAGGAAAAGGGCCTGTGTGCAGGAGTGGAGGGGCAACAGAGAAACTTGTTCTGTAATAGTCTGTCCAGAGGGCAGCTCCAACAGTCTCCTGTGAATGCAAGTTATTTTTATTTATTCCTTTTTTTTTTTTTTTGAGTTCTTTCTCTGCTCTATCACCCAGGCTGTAGTGCAGTGGCACCATCACTGCAACCTCCACCTTCCAGGCTCAAGAGATCCTCCTGCCCTAGTCTCCTGAGTAGCTGGAATTACAGGTGCACAACACTATGCCCAGATAACTTTTGTATTTTCTGTAGAGAGGAGGTTTCACCATGTTGCCCAGCCTGGTCTCAAACTCCTGAGCTCAAGTGATCTGCCCCACTCAGTCTCCCAAAGTGCTGAGATTACAGGATGAGTCACCACATCCAGCTGTAAATGCAAGTTATATTCACAAATGTAAGATGGACATTAAAGTATATGATTTGCCTGCTATAGAAATACAGCAGTGTGTATGTAAAGATGTGAATGCTGTTTTTTACTCATAAGACAAATAGAAGAACTATATGCTTTAGTAATACATAGGACTATTTTCTGAAATCTGCTACTGGCGTTGAATAGTCGAGGCTGTTATTTTAACATAGGAAGTCAGTCTATTTTCCAATCAAAGTGTAACTTCTCTGATAATATGTTTTGGATTTGTGATTAATGTTTCAGTAATAGTAGGGCAAAATATTTTTTCCTCTTTTGATTACTACTAGACCAATATTTTTTAATATTATATTTAGAGTTGATATTTTGGTAACACAACAAGACAAAATATATCTTTTTCCCTTTATAAATACCAATCTGATATTTCCCATGAAACAGTTTTAAAAATGCTTCTCCCTGGATATACCTAGTGATTCCTGAATTCTCCTACCGTAACTTAACCACTGTTACTAGCTCTTTGCTTTAAATCATCTTGACACACAGTTCTCATTCCAGATCCACGTTTTCTTTGGCCATTTATACAAATTCAACTGTGGGGTGTCAGGAACGTGAAAGAGCTGCTAACTCTCCTGAATCTGCTGTCATTGGTTATCAAATGCCATTTAAGCACTTTATATTTGAATGAAGCCAATTTTGTTTGAGCCACTTGCTTTTTCCAGTGAAGCAAGAAGGGGCCAATGAGTGGTAAAAATAACTTTGGCTTGTTTTATTTTTCCTCTGTGAAATCAGTGGGGCCGGGGCTCCCATTGGTATTTTTCATGTTTATCACAGATGTCCCAGTCCATGGCAGGTTCTGAGAAATGGCATCTAACCTTCAAATTGGAGATTTTATTTGCTAGAATATTGATTCTTTATTGCTTATCTCAAAATCAGCCAGGATGAGTGTTGTTACTGTCCCCTCACGCATGAGCTTCAGATCAGTGGGTAGCTAAGCCTTGCCGATGCTCATTTGTCTTTGAAATTAACGAAGTAGCTTATAAAATGGGTTACATATTTTTGAAATGCAAGCATGAAGTGCATTAGTAACAAAGCTCCTTCAGTAAATCTTTAAGAATCTGGAAAAAAGCACAAGTCAGTTCAAGAGTATTATATCCATGTTTCACTTTGCACCAGTGACTTCATATCTTACTTTTTTGTGAGTGTATGGTTCTTTGCATCGCTTCAAACATCTTCTTAAATGAAAATGAGTCAGATATAGCTACTTTGCTCCTCTCCTGTAGACACATACTTTGATTAATAGAGTTGTTGGTGAAGTGTTAAAAGTCAAGAATGTTATTACCACACGCAGAGGGACTGGATATGGGGAGTGTAGAGGGATTTTAAATAAGAAGCACTGCATATCACAATCATAGAGCAACTCCCCGAGTGATTTTACATGATGAGCCAAGCTTCCCCAAAGAGCAATTTAATTGGCATATTTGAAACTCGAAGTTTCTGACAGCCACCCCATACCTTAGCAACAGCTTGTTCTCTTAGTAAGAGTCCCTGTAAACAGGTGGGAAAATTAAGGCACTCTGATTATTTATCAAGTGTACAACATTCGTTATAGTATTTGCCTTTTAGAGGTATTCTCTGAAATTCCATAAGGCAGTTTAAGCAAGCCAGCAGCTGTTGTAAAGAGACCAAGAAAACTCTGGCTAATAGACTTCTTCTTAGAATTTACCAGACTTTTTATTTTCAAAATGCTATGAATAAATCATAAGACTTTTACTAGACTTTCCTATTCTTATAAAAAAGCAAATAAACTGGCTAAAAATAACTGGAAGAAATCTTTTAGCACGTAAGAGAATACTCATCTACATGGAATAGCTCTATCCTGTTTTCCTTTGTAAAACTGCAAAAACAAAATTGTCATTTTCAACTGTGCTGAATCTCTGGCAGTTTTTGAACTCAGCTGCCTATCATGGTTTGGGTTTCTCTGTACTGTGTGAGTGATGGTAGGCTAAATCCACTTCCACTGGTTTTTCTAACTCATTTTTCTCAAAGTTGTCTCAAGGCTTTCCTATGATTTCCAATTACCTGTGAAATGGACAACCAGGAAGTGGGACACAGTACTACAACACCAAGTCATTAACAGGATCTTACCTTCCACCTGGTGGGGGCATCAGTCTTCCTTTGAATTTTCTGAGTAACATAGCACCAGAGAACCATAGAAACAGCCCTTGAGTCTAGTCTGAGAGGCAGGAATGAGAGTTGGTATGATAGTCAGCTTTCACTGTGTCTTATCTGTATCCAATTCCAATAAGGGAATAAATACAAATAATAAGATTTTTTTTTCTGATAATAAAATAATGCATGTTTCCACTGGATAGTTTTAAAACTACAAAGAGTCACTAAGAAAAAAATAAAATCCACTTACAGTTTCACCCCTGGATATAGATAATCAGGGTCTCCACATTGAACAATTAAAGGGGATTTCCAAGTTCAGCTGGAACACAGTATGGCTGGCAGCCCCAGAAGTTGTACAGCTCAGGTCTTAAACATCTGTGAACATCTCGTGCCATGTATTATTTGAGTCTTTCACATAGTCTATGTCATTTTTTGTTGTTGTTCTTTTTTTATTTTGTTGTCTAAAATTAGTTTCATGCCATGCTGATGATTTAAAGCTTGTTTTATCCTGTATATCTGAATATAATGCCTACTAACCACAATACTCCATATTGGGAATTCTGTTCTCAGTGAAAAGTGGACTGCTGTCCCGAGGAAGGGCTGAGGCAGGAAGAAATGCTCAGACTTAGAGAAGGAGTAGAGAACAGGGAAGGAGGGGCCAGCTCTGTGCCCCACAGCCATCACCATTGCTATGACGTGATTCTTGATGCCCACATGGCTGAGGAGTCGGCCAACATCCCTGGTACAGACTTGGTGTTACTGAGTGATAAACAAATCCTCTTCTTCCCCTCTCCTCACCCTCCCTCTCCATCCTCTTTTCTCTTCTCCTGTTCTTTCCTCTTCTCTTTCCTTTCCTTTCCTTCACTGTTCTAAGCCTCAGATTGTTCATTTCTAGAGCTGGCCAGATAGAACAGTGAGTCACAGTGAGATATTGTGTCCCATGGGTTTGTTCTACCTGAAATGTTTATGAGCCACTGCTGGGGAGCTCTGGTGCTCTTTTGAAATATCCAATAGCACCTTCCCTTTGAAAGCCTGGAATAGAGATTCCACTAGTCAGTGAACTAGCAGCAATGATGAACTGCAATGATAACCCATGACCATCAATCCCCAATGACAGTAAATCAATGCTCAATTCAGAACGGAATTTTACCATGTCAAATACGGTTCCAAGTTGCACAATGAAGGTACTATCCAGCTAAAACTAAAACCAAAACCAAATCCAACAAATAAATGAAAATCAAAGCTAGATCTTAATCTTTGTGGTTTGAGAAATCCAGAGAAAATAGGACTCTGGGTAAGCCCGGCAATGAAAGAGACTCATGTCAATGACTTATTGTGTTCCAGATCTTCAGTGTACTTTTGTTTGAGAGTTCTTGTAGCTACCTGAGGTAGGTAACACACTGAAAATCAGCAGACGTGCAGAGTGAAGTTGGCATTCGATGGCTCTTTGAGAGCATTGGCATCTGCTCACTTGCTCATTCTAACCACAACAGTCGGTGGGAGAAATACGCGCTAGTCTTAAGCGCATGTTAATAACATTTTCTCTGATGATGCAGGAAAGCTGAAGACAGAAGTGACTAGAGTTTATTTTTCAAAGACAACGTTTCTAGTCTGGTCAGATGCATCCATAAGAGGGGAAATAAACAGTGCAGGCTGATGCTAATCCAGTACTGTTTCCTCTTGGTCAAGCATATTAGCTGGTGAGAGAATACAGGGCAACCCTGGAAGACTTGAAACATGGGAACCTCAGCTCCCAGGTGAGTGGAGTGCTCTCTGAATTTAGCTCTGCAACCCACCAGCAGTGTGGCCTTTGGCAAATCACTCTCCAAAATATGGTTTCTTCTTCTGTAAAAACAGCATTAAAAATCTTCCTATTGTGTAATGTTGCTGGGGAGTAGGACTTAAAGGGAATATTTGCAAGTGACTTCGTGGCAGATGTTTCCTTAGAGGAATGCTCTGGTTCTAGTTGTCAGCATCACTGTCGCGAATCAGAGTTTCTTAACCTGCTGTGTGCTTTTGAGGTCTTTGGCAAACTCATGGAGCCCATGGAACTCTCCTCAGGATGGTTTTTTTGTTAAATGAAAAAAATTATAACTGATATTTTAAAGGAAATCATTTGACAAATTATTATTAACATATATGTTAGGCAGAATTATGACTCCCCATAAATGCCCATGTCCTAGTTGCCTAATCACAAAACTACCAGAAGCTGGGAGAAAAGTTTGGGTTAGATCTTCCCTAGCATCTTTAAAGAAAGCAAGTCCTGGCAGATGCCTTGGTCTCAGAATCCTAGCCCCAAAACTGTTGTTCAAACCACTCTGCTTCCAGTGTCTTGTTATGGCATCCCTGGTAACTAATGCCACCCTTTCACATGCTCCAGCCAATTCACCCCCAGGCACTTATCCAGTTTAGACACTGGGCATGTTATCTTATGTAAAGCATGTGAGACATGGCTGCCTAGTTCTACAGATCATTCTAACATCTTTATGAGTCATTTAACTTGTCTGAGCCCTAAGCTTTATTTGCCTGCTAATTAAAGAGATGGAGTTTTTCTCAAATCTTTTCATTTACCTGCCCCTAAGCAGAACATAACATAAAACCCTAGAGGGTTTGGGATTTGCCTAAGGTAGCCCATTACTGGTTTAAATGGTCTGTTAAACTTGTGTTGTCTTGAAAAGTCGTGTGGATATTTTATCCTTTGCCACATTATATATGTTTAGTTTAATATGAAATAATATTTTAAATGGCCCATTGTTACATAATCTTGAAGTGTTTGTAATATGAACTATACTTACCGGATGAATTCCTAGTCTCTGACACATCATCCCACACCCCAAATACTTGGAACCCATTTGGTTCCTGCCAGCCTTGTCATTCCTGCTAGCCCTAACACTGCGCATTCCTAGGACTGCTTGTAGGTAGGTTATATCACAAAGACCACACTGTGTCTCTGTGCACAAGTCCCCCAGAAAACATTGTCCTTGTGGATACCACAGTGTCCACTTCTGGAATGAGTTAGCATAACATTAAAATACTCATGGAAAGAGTTTTGCTGGACTGTATGGAAAACAGAATGTGTCATAAGGGGTACATGTGTCTGTGGGGCAGTCACTCGATCTTGGAAAGCAGGAAACTTTGATCTTGGAAAATTTACTTAAGGGATTATTTCATTTTGTGTAAAAGAACTGATGACAGTAGGAAAAATGACTTAGATTCTGGATCCTATGCCACTGCCTTCCCCACTAAAGTAATTCATGATCAAATCTCTTAAAACCAGGGACATCATGCACAGCCTCCCAATAGCAGTGCCCTCAGCTTTGCCTAAATCCCTATCAACCCGAGAAGTTTCCTCATCTGTAAAATTGGGAAAATGATCTGTTATAGGTCTACTGTGAAGACTAAATAATATGTAGCAAATATTTCTTATAAATTATAAAATGCTGTAGGGGCATTAGGAATTATTATTTGGTACATTTCTAAGTAGGCCCAAAAGGCATTGATGGAGCTACTGATGGGACTGATCTGCCCGGTGCTTGGGGCCAGTTTGGGGTGTGTGTGTGTGTGTGTGTGTGTGTGTGTGTGTTACAAAGTCTTGCTCTGTGGCCCAGGCTGGAGTGCAGTGGCATGATCATAGCTTACTCCACCCTCTGCCTCCCAGGCTTAAGACTCCCAGGCTCAAGTCATCTTCCTACCTCAGCCTCCTGAGTAGCTGGGACTACAGATACACACCAACCACACCTGGCTAATTTTTCTGTTTTTTGTAGAGCCAGGATCTCACTATGTTGCCTAGGCTAGTCTTGAACTCCTGGGCTCATGCGATCCTCTTGCCTTGGCCTCCAAAAGTTCTGGCATTACAGACATGAGCCACCGCACCTAGCCGAGTTTGGTTTATGATGAACATAAACTATGAGGATGAGACATTGAGAACAAGATACTCAAGGCTTCAATTAATACAAACATTTTTGTAAAAATAAGAGTAGAAACCATATGACAAGACTGAGGGAGTATAGTAGCATGTAGATAAAAGGGTCAACAGATGTCAAATACCCTTTTCAGTGTAGGGAGCAAAGACTAATCAATCACTTTCAAAAAATGCAGTGAGTTTGAATTGTTGGAGAACCAGCAAGACCATCGGTAAAACTCAAATTGGCAATATATATTAAGGGTGAAATCAAATGAGCAAAGAGATTGGATAGACTGGCTGCCTATCAACGTGGCAAGATACTAGACTTTGATGGTGACAGCACCCAACTTCAACACAAGTAGATTTTAGGTGTTTTTTTTTTAAAAAAAAAAAAAAAAAAAAGGAAAGAAAGGAAAGGTCTAGTTTTCTCAGTAATATGGAAGTGAACTCTTCAAGTACTAGCCATTTGCAAACCTGGCTGGTGAATACACCATATATATCTGTAGAACAAATCCATAGTGTGACATCACAGGAGGATGAATACAATTATTTTTGGGGTGTCTACTACCCTGCATAGCTGGGGACTGTACTATAGGCACTAGCTATACAACAATAGGCAAAAACTAAAAAGACAAAAGTCGCTGTTCTCATGAAACCTATATTCTATAGCAAGGAAGACAAACAAATAGCTATATATTCAAGAGGAAGTGATCAATGCCCAGAAGGAAATAAAGCAGGTTAAAGGTCAGAGGATGATGAGGGTGGTGCCAGGTATAAAAGACCATAGGTACAAGGGAGTGAGTGACTGAGGCTGGTGGAAATGGGAGAGAGAAGGAAGAGTTGGTGCACAAGCTCTACCATAGTTGGGTGCTTAGAAAATTTGGGACCAGTGAGAAGGCCAGGGTTGCTGGAAGAAAGCAGATAAGAAGGGGAGGGGAGGAAATCTGAGACGCCAGGCCATGAAAAGGCCTGTGAGGATTCTGGGCTTTCTTTTGAGTGAGATAGGAATCATTTGAGGTGCTGCAAGAAAGTAAACAACAGGGAGAAGCAGAAAGCAACTCTGCACCCTTACATCCTCCCAGCTCCTCTCTGCTCCATCCAGCCCTGGCTATGGGGACACCTGCTTCCCTCTCAGCAGCCCCACTCTGGACAAGGTGAGGAACGGTGCTGTCATTTTAAATGCTCATGTTAATCCATCCAAGAGATTATCTTTCCCTCATTAAACCTTCAGCATCCTTTGAAGCGGTGGAGCCACAGTCTTGTTTGTTCTTATATTGGTTACTACAGATTCATATGTTTATTATCCTTAGAAATATGCTGAAGATTCATAAATCAAGATTCATTTGAAAAATCCATTCTTCCCATTTGCACACAGAAGGCACATAAGAAAACTTCACAGCCTTGCAACAGAATACTAAGCTTAATGCCTTTAAAAAAAATGTATTCTTATGAGAAAAGAGGCAGCTCATGGATGACCTCAGTGAAATCAGTACATTCTTTGTGGAGACAGTCTTTATGTATCACAATGAATAAAAATAGGGAGCATAACTTTTAAAAGTGGAGGCCCCAAGACGTAGATTCAAAAGGGGAACACAAATAGGAAACTCACAGGAATAATACCAAATGTAACACACCTGAGAAGAAATTCATCATTTCCTCTAGTCCTTTGGGACAGAAGTAATAACAATACTTCAAATATGTATTTTAATATACAAAGTGGTGGAGCTGTCACATAAAATACAGGATGCGCAGATCAATTTGAATTCCTGATAAACAATACATAATATTTAGTGTAAGTATATCCCAAATATTGTTTGGGGCATACTTAACACTACAAATTATGTATTGTGTAACTAAAATTTAGATTTAAGTGGTGTACTGTATTAGATAAATATGGTAATCCTACTGAGAAGAGACTACTAATTCTACCTTTAGCCTGTGTGAAGTAATGTTTGCAGTAATAGATATTGTGTGGAATATCTCTGCAAATGACATTCTCGTTGATCTTGCTGTCTTTAAGAAGAGAAGCCTTGTGCTACACACCTACCATATGCCTCTCCAAACCCACTCTTCCCCTGTTTTCACCCTGTTCTGAGCCCCAGGAGCCTGACTTCCTCAATGTGCTCTTTGGTCATGAGCTTCCTATTGGGTGCCACAATGTGAGGCATCAGCCGGAGACTACAGGGCAGGAGAGCAGTATTGTTGGAGGGATGTTTTGTTTCACCTGCTCCTTCCCATTCAGATTGCTCTGAAACTACTCCTGCCCATTAACCCTCTATGCCTAGGGAAGGTAACAGTTTTGAGCTGCTCTTAGCCCCTGGGTACTGCACTGGCTTCATAAATTGACCCTTTATTAGATTCTCCTCCAACGATTGAGCTTGAAGCTGCCATCTCTTCCCTTTTGGGGCTCTGATATGCTAAAGAATATAATGTAGATACACAAGGTCAAGAGTATAATCTGCACTCATGAAGGGATGAATTAGACAGAAAAAGAAAAGTAAGATTTGGAAAGAAAATGGTTAAGTTGACATTTTCTGTGCCACTCAATAGTGAGGTCTTGCTTGTAACTTAGTCTCCCTTTTAAAAGAGATATTTATTCCTGGAAGGCTTTGGAAAAAGTAATAGAAACAGAAGTCTTAATCAGTTGAAAGACATAAAGAGACTGTAGAAATGAGCAATTTATAACTAGAATGCCCATATTCCTCATAAAATAAGACACAAATCCTGTATTTATAAAATATATGTATTTAAAGCACTTTCTTCAGAAAACTTAAAAAACAAAATATTTAGAAAGTATTGGCCAGTTGCAGTGGCTCACACCTATAATCCCAGCACTTTGGGAGGCTGAGGTGGGAGGATCACAAAGTCAGGTGATCGGGACCATCTTGGCTAACAAAGTGAAACCTCATCTCTAGTAAAAATGAGAAAGCAAAAACAAAACAAAACAAAAAACAATTAGCTGGGTGTGGTGTCGCATGCCTGTAGTCCCAGCTACTCAGGAGGCTGAGGCAGGAGAATTGCTTGAACCCAGGAGGAGGAGGTTGCAGTGAGCCAAGATCACGCCACTGCACTCCAGCCCAGGCGAGAAAGCGAGACTCCATCTCAAAAAAAAAAGAGAAAGTATTTCATAAATATTTAGGAAAAAGGCAAAAACAAGCAAATCATGTGTTGTCCTGAGACTTTTTCCTGCAATCTCCCCTTTCTCCTCCTCTCTCCCAGTGCTGCTGGAGTTTTCTTCCTAAAGAGGGATGCTCAGATCTTCAACTCCAGCACAGACACTTGGATGACTTCTTTCCATGCATCTAAAACATTTTCAAAAAATATTTTCTAAATTTAATTGCATTTCTTCTTCTTATATATGGTTTGGAAAAGAGCAAGAGAAAAGTAAAGTTAAATCCCCGAATTATTTTGTAAACTGTCCCCAGAAAATTAATATGCATGTTGGGTCATGGTTGCCCCACATAGTAAATGAGACACATGCATTGCTGGTGAGTCCCTTCTTAACGTAAGAATGACATCTTTCATCTAGAGGCTGTCACAGGTTGGAAGGTTCTGGCTGCTGTCATCCTATATGCAGTAGAGTTTTGGTTTGTTGTTTGCTTTAATCTGAGTGTCTGATTAAGGTATTCAGAGAGCAAGAGAGAAACCTGTGAAGAGATGGACTGTTTGTGTCAAAACTGTTTAATCTTGTGGCTAGGATCACTTGTATTGATTGTTGAGCTAGACTCCTCAATAACTGTCTAGATATTTGACATATTGTGTTTTATTCTACTGTGGTATATGACCACATAGATAGAATAGTAATCTTCTTAATCTTTTATAGTATATAAGTATTCATACACTTATTTCAAAGTAGTCTGTTTCTAGCTTAGGTAAATTTAGATGATTTCATTTAATACTGTATTAACAGTCTGCTTCATTTCCAGTTAATTTTTTCGGGAATTATTACTCATACTACAAGGCATTATTTATAGCTCCACCTCTCTTACATGATAAAGAATGAACTGTGTATTACATTGCTATAATGAGAAATTCTCTTGTGTTTAAATTAATCTCCCCTCTTAGTCAGCATTGGGAAATTCTGTGGATTCCAAAATTCTACTTGAGAATTGTAAGAATGTTTTATTACTCTCCTTTTATTATGTGCCATATTTTTTCCCTCATATATCTGTCAGTGGTGGGTATATATATATATATATATACACACACACACATGTTTATATAGATGTATGTAAAATAGATGTGCTCATAAATCCTGAATAATGCCAAGCAGCTGTTTTTATAATCTTGCTGGTTTATATGGAAGTCAGTTTCTACCACATTTCTTCCAGTCCTAGGGAAGTTGTGTCCAAAATGCCCATGTACAGCAGAAAGGGAAGCCCATATGCCAGCCACTGTTTTGTTCTTTAAATGCATTACTTTGTTTAATCCTCACAGCAGTCTTTGCAGAGCAGGTGGAGTGTGTTCCCATTTTTAGATAACCAAACTGAGGCTCACTGGAATACAGTGAGCTCTTTAAGTTTACTCAGCTAGTAATAGTGGGTCATTTTTGCCTTTATGTACAGTAGTAATTCCTCCTGGTAACAAAATGCAGTGTTTCCTGAACTCTCATTTTGAAGCAGGCACTATGCCAAACATTTTAAGCAGCCCGGTGACATGGAGTTATTATTCTCATTTTATAAATGAGGAAAACTGAGACAAAGCAAGGTTATGACCTGTGCAGAATCTGAAACCCAGATCTGTCTAATCTTACTACAAAATCCATACTCTTAACACTTTACAATGCAACCTACCATGTGCTAGACTTTGATGAGTATGTTGGATTACATGTCAGACATACTCTTCTTTGGAAATCCAGAACTTAGTATTCCACAATTTTAGTGGTTTGAAAATCCATGTTATCTTGACGGATCCCAACATAGCTGTTCTCATAGCTGGAAATACAAGTTAGAAATCTGCTTCCATTTAGTGATGCAAAACTCTACAAAGGCAAATGTATGCAGCTGATATTTATGAAAAGCAATCCCAATTAACTTTATTTTTTAAAGTAATTTATTTGTATATTGACAAATAAAGGCATATATATATTTATTTATTGTGTACAACAGGATGTTTTGGTATATGTATACATTGAGGAATGGCAAAATTGAGCTAATTAACCTATACATTACTAAATATGCTTATTTTTATACTTAGAACACTTCAAATTTACTCTCAGGGATTTTGGGGAATACAATATATTGTTATTAATTGCAGTCACCATGTTGTAGGATAGATCTCTTGATATAACTGAAATTTTGTCTCCTTTGACCAACAACTACCCAACTCCCACCCCTACCCTCAACCCCTGGAAACCACCATTCTACTCACTACTTCTATGAACTTAATTCTTTTAGAGTTTACATATGAGATGAAGCAGTATTTATCATTCTGTGTCTGGCTTACTTTACTTAACATAATGTTCCACAGGCTTTGCCATGTTTCAAATTACAGGATTTCCTTTTTTCAAAAAAAGCTGAATAGTATTTTCTTGTGTGTGTGTGTGTGTATATATATATTTTTTTTCTTTATTCTTCTGTTGACAAGTTGATTCTGTATTTTGTGTATTGTGAATAATGTTACAACAAACATGGGAGTGGAGGTATCTCTTCGACATATTGATTTAATTCATAGCCTTTGGATATATATCCAGTGGTGGAATTACTGGATTATATGGTAGTTCTATTTTTGATTTTTTGAGGAACCTCTATATTGTTTTCCAAAATGGTTGTACCGATGTAAATTCCCACCAATAGGGTTCCCCTTTATCCACATCCTCACCAATACTTATTATCTTTTGTATTTTTGATACTACCCATCCTAATAAGTGTGAGGTTATATCTCATTGTGGTTTTAAATTCCATTTTCCTGATGATTAATGATGTTGAGCATTTTTTTTCATATATCTATTGGCCTTTTGAATGTCCTATTTTGAGAAATGTCTATTCAGGTCTTTGGCCCATTTTTAAATTAGGCTATTTGTTTCCTTGCTATTGAGCTGTTTGCATTCCATATATTTTGTGGATATTAATCTCTTATCAGATATATGGCTTGAAAATATATTCTCTTGTTCTGTAGGTTCTCTTTGCTGATTGTCTTCATTGTGGTGCAGAAGCTTTTTAAGTTGATGTTATCCTAGTTGTGGACGTTTGTTGCCTGTGCTTTTAGGGTCACATCCAAAATTCATTGTCGAGATCCATATTACGGAAACTTTCCTCTGTCTTTACTTCAAGTCTTATGTTTAAGTGTTTACTCCATTTTGAGTTGGTTTTTGCATATGGTGTGAGATAAGGGTCTAATTTCATTCTTCTGCATGTGGATATTGTTTTCCCAGAACCATTTATTTAAGATTGTTTTTTCCTCAGTATGTGTTCTCGGCACCTTTGTTGAAAATCTATTGACTGTAAATGTGTGGATTTGTTTCTGGGCTCTCTATTCTATATTCTGTTCAACTGGTCTGTGTGTCTGTTTCTATGCTCATACCATCTGTTTTGGTTACTGTAGCTTTGTATCTATTTGGAGGCAAGTAGTGTGATGCTTCCAGCTTGTTCTTTTTACTCAAGATTGCTTTGGCTATTTGAGGGTATTATGGATTTCCATATACATTTTACAATAATTTTTTTTCTATTTCTGAGGAATATGCCATTTGACAGGGATTGCATTGCATCTGTAGATTGCTTTGTGTAATATGGACATCTTAACAACATTAATTATCCCAATGCATGAACATAGAATTTTTTTCCATTTATTTGTATTTGCTTAAATTTCTTTTATCAGTGTCTTATAATTTTTAGTGTACAGATTTTTCACCTCCTTGGTTAAACTTATTCTTAGATATTTTATTATTTTTTGTTAGCCGTAAAAAATAGGACTATTTTCTTGATAACTTTTTTGGATAGTTCATGGTTAATATGTAAATATGTTACTCATTTTTATATGTTGATTTTGTATTCTGCAATTTTATTGTATTGTTTGTTTGTTCTGATCATTTTATGGTGGAGTCTTTAGAATTTTCTACACAAAAGATTTTGTAATCATCATGCTTGAGAGGATGTAGAAAAATAGGAAGGCTTTTACACTGTTGGTGAGAGTGCAAATTAGTTCAACCATTATGAAAGACAGTGTGGTGATTTCTCAAGGATCTAGAAATAGAAATAACCATTTGACCCAGCAATCCCATTAGTGGGTATATATCCAAAGGATTGTAAATCATTCTATTATAAAGACACATGCACATGTATGTTTACTGTGGCACTGTTCACAATAGCAAAGACTTGGAGCCAACCCAAATGCCCATCAATGATAGACTGGATAAAGAAATTGTGGCACATATACACCATGGAATATTATGCAGCCATAAAAAAGGATGAGTTCATGTCCTTTACAGGGACGTGGATAAAGCTGGAAACCATCATTCTCAGCCAACTGACACAATAACAGAAAACCAAACACCACATGTTCTCACTCATAAGTGGGTATTGAACAAAGAGAACACATGGACACAGGGAGGGGAACATCACACACTGGAGCCTGTCAGGGATTAGAGGACTAGGGGAGGGGTATCAGGGGGTAGGAGGCTAGGAGAGGGATAGCATTAGGAGAATACCTAATGTAGATGACGGGGTGATGCATGCAGCAAACCACCATGGCATGTGTATACCTATGTAACAAACCTGCACGTTCTGCACATGTACCCCAGAACTTAAAGTATAATAATAATTAAAAAATTTATGTAGTCTGCAAATAGGGTCAGTTTAACTTCTTTTTTTCCAATTTGGATGTTTTTAATTTCTTTCTTTTTCCTGATTTCTCTGGTTAGGACTTCAAGAGAAGTTGAACAGAAGGGACAAGAGTAGGCATAGTTATTTTGTTCCTGATATTAGAGGAAAACCTACCATCTTTCATAATTGTGTATGATGTTAGCTTTGGGTTTGTCACATATGCCCTTTATTGTATTGAGCTACATTCTTTCTATACCTAATTTGTTGAGAATTTTTATCATGAAAGAATTCTGAATTTTGTCGAAAGCCCTTTCTGCATCTATTGAGATGCACGTGAGTTTTTCCTTCATTCTGGTAATGTGATATATCACATGTATCGATTTGCATATATTGAACCATTCTTCCATCTTAGGAACTAATTCTACTGATCATGGTGAATAGTCTTTCTAATGTGCTGTTGAACTTGTTTTGCTGGATATGGGCCTGCAATTTTCTTTTCTTAGAGTGTTCTTGTCTGGCTTTGGTATCAGGGTAATGCTGGCCTTGTGAAATGAGTTGGGAGTTTTCCCTCTTAAACTTTTTGAAAGATTTTGGGAAAGATTAGTATTAGTTCTTTAATGTTTTGTAGAATTTAATCAGTGAAGTCATCAGGTTCTGGGTTTTTCCTTGATTAGAGTCTTTTTATTATTGATTCATTCTTGTTACACATCTCTGATCTGTTCAGATTTTTTTTTTTTGAGATAGAGTCTCGCTCTGTACCCCAGGCTGGAGTGCAGTGGCAACATATCTGCTCACTGCAACCTCCGCCTCCTGGTTCAAGCAATTCTCCTACCTCAGCCCCCCAAGTAGCTGAGATTACAGGCATGAGCCACTATGCCCAGCTAAATTTTGTATTTTTTAGTAGAGATGGGTTTCATCCTGTTTGCCAGTCTGGTCTTGAATGCCTGACCTCATGATCCACCTGCCTCGGCCTCCCAAAGTGCTGGGATTACAGGTGTGAGCCATTGCGCCTGGCCCAGATTGTTTTATTTCTTCATTATTCAGTCTTGGTAAGTTGTATGTGTCTAAAAATGTATCTGTTTCTTTTGTATTATCCAATTTGTCTGTGTATAACTGTTCATATTAGCTTTTCATAATCTTTTATATTTCTGTTCAGGTGTAATGTCTCCCCTTTTATTTCTGATTTTATTTATTTGTCTTCTTTTTTTCTTAGTCTAGCTAATAGTTTGTCAATTCTGTTTAGGGAGAAAAAAACCCAACTTTAGTTTTGTTGATCTTTTCTATTATTTTTCTAGTTTCTGTTTTCTTTGTGTTTGTTCTGACCTTTATTGTTTCCTCCCTTTGACCAATTTTGGGCCTAGTTTGTTCTCCTTTTTCTTGTTCTGTGAAGTGTAACATTAGGTTATTTGAAATCATCTTTTCTTTCTTTAATTTAAAAGTTTTTTGCTAAAAACTTCTTTCTTATAACTACTTTTGGTACATCTTATAAGTTTTGGTACATTGTGAGTCTGTTTTCATTAGTCTCAATGATATCTTAGTACTTAAATTAAAATTCAGATTTTTTTAAAGTTCTATTAATTTCTTCTTTGACCCATTGATCATTCAGGAGCATGTTGTTTGATTTCCTTGTATGTGTGAATCTTCCAAAATTTATCCTAATATTGATTTCTAGTTTCATACCACTGTGGGTGGAAAAGATACCTAACGTAATTTCAATCTCCCTATATTTGTTAAAACTTATGACTTTTCAGTCTATGCATGTCCTTAAATGTGAAGTGAGTGTTTCTTTTTAAATCCATTGTTGTGTTTCTTTTTAAATCCATTTAGCCACTCTGTGTCTTTTTATTATAAAATTTAATCAATTTATATTCAAGGTAATTGTGAATAGGTAAGGACTTACTAGTGCCACTTCATTGTTGGTTTTCTGATTGCTTTGTAGATCCTTTGTTTCTCTCTTCCTCTCTTGCTGTCTTCCACTGTGATTAGGTGATTTTCTTTAGTGGTATGCTTTAATCCTTTACTTTTTGTCTTATGTGTCCCCTATAGGTTTTTGCTTTATGATTACCCTGAGGATTACATAGATAGTTTATAGTTATAACAGGCTATTTTAAGCTACTAATGATATAACTTTAATTGCATTTAAAAACTACGCTTTTATTTCCTCCAACGGTTTGTGTCTGTGTGTGTGTGTCTGTGTGTGTGTGTCTGTGTGTGTGTGTGTGTGTGTGTGTGTGTGTGTGTGTATGTGTGTGGAGAGAGAGAGAGAGAGAGAGAGAGAATGAGAAAGACTGGGTTTTCCTCTTGTTGCCCAAGTGCTGGAGTGCGATGGCACAATCTCTGCTCACTGAAACCTCTGCCTCCTAGGTTTAAGCAATTCTTCATCCCCAGCCTCCCAAGTAGCTGGGATTATAGGCATGTGCCACCACGCCTGGCTAATTTTTTGTATTTTTAGTAGAACTGTATTTTTAGTTTCACTGTGTTAGCCAGGCTAGTCTTGAACTCCTGATCTCAGGTGATCCACCTGCCTCGGCATCCCAAAGTGGTGGGATTACAGATGTGAGCCACCATGCCTGGCCAGTTTTCTATTTTTGATGTCACAATTTACATCTTTTGATAGGCGTATTTCTTAACAAACTGTTGTAGCTAATATTATTTTTAATGGTTTGACTTTTAAACTTTATACTAAAGATATAAGCAATTTACATACTACCATTACAGTATTAGAGTATGTTTAATTTGACCATTTACTTACACTGACTTTTAACTTTCATATGTTTTTGTGTCGTTCATTAGTGTTCCTTTCTTTCAGCCTGTAGAACTCCCTTTAGTGTTTTTTGTAAAGGGGGTCTGGTGGTGATGAACTACTTCAGCTTAATGTTTTCCTGGGAAAATCTTTATTCTTCGTTTATTTCTCCTAATAATAAGCCAATATTTAAAAATGTAAAATTTTAACATTAAAAATGTAAAAGTGTTGGCAAGAGTAAAAGTGTAAAGTTTTTATATACAATTAAACTTATGTTCTTTTCTGAAGAACAGCTTTGTTGGGTTGGCAGTTTTTTCTTTCAGCATTCTTCATATATCATCCCACTTCCTCCTGGTTTGTAAGGGTTCTGCTGAGTAATCTGCTGCAAGCTTTATTGGAACTCCCTTATATCTGATTCTCTTATCTTCTCTTGATGTCTTCAGGATCCTCTGTCTTTGATTTTTGATAATTTGATTATAGTATGTCTTGGTGAAGTCTTGCTTGCATTGAATCTTATTGGAAACTTTTGACGTTTCTGTATCTGGATGTTTATATCTTCCTCTAGATTTGGAAAGTTTTCTAGTATTAGTTTTTTAAGTAAATATTCTACCTCTTAGTCTTCCTTTTCTTCTCCTCAAACTCTTATAATGCAAATATTTGCTTTCTTAAATTGGTTGTATTCTCCCATGTATACTTTCTTCAATTTTTCTCATTCTTTCTTTTTTCTCCTCTAATTATATAATTTGTCTTTAAGTTCACAGATTGTTTCTTTTGCTTTATCAGTTCTACTATTAATGACCTCTATTGCATTTTTCTGCTCAGCCATTGTATTTTCCAGCTCCAGAATTTACTTTTTTATAAACAATAATTTCAATCTCACTGCTAAATTTCTAATATTGGTCATTGTTTCCTGATTTCACTGAATTATTTCTCTGTATTTTTTCAAGTGTTCTTAGGTTTCTGGAAAGTTTTTGAATTATTTATGAGAAATTTATGAGAAAGATCATAAATTTCCAATTGCCTTAGAGTTTTATTTTATTTCTTTGGTGGTGGAATCTGCCCTGGGAGTGTGGTGAGAAGTCAGCCTGTGCTCAATTACTTCCTTTTTCTTATTTTTATATAACTTTGGTCATCACTGACCTATATTCAAATACAAAGCAAGCCAATTTCTTAATTTAAGTGGAACTTATCTTCATTATCTATAATCTGTAACTAATAATACATGCACTATAAAGTAGAATTTATCAAAAGCTCTGAAGCACTAAAACATGATTTTTTTTCCCTAAAGCAATGAAAAAAAATCACTTGATTTATTTGAAAGATATTTATTCGTTACTTATTATACTCTGGTCATTATTCTAGGTGTCTTAGATATCCGAGTGAATAAAATCAGACAGTAGTTTTTCCTTATGAGATTTCTGTTGTGGGGAGAAGGAAACTACATCAAACCTAAAAAATATGTAAATTACATAGTATGTCAAAGGTTATGTGTAGCATGAGTGAAAGAAATGAGACCCTAGGAAGAGGGGTTAGGAGTGATGGCATGGGGGTGTCAGTAGTCAGAGGGGGCAAAGTGCCCAAAATAGGGCTTGTTGAAAAAGTGGCATTTGAGGAAATACTTAAA
>CAUYLG010058670.1:0-20340 GCA_963573385.1 Cacajao melanocephalus
GTCTCTACTAAAAAAAAATACAAAAATTAGCTGGGTGTGGTGGCACGTGCCTGTAGTCCCAGGTACTTGGGAGGCTGACGCAGGAGAATCATTCAAGCTTGGGAGGCAGAGGTTGCAGTGAGTCAAGATCATCACACGGCACTCCAGCCTGGTGACAGAGCGAGTCATCTCAAAAACAAAAAAACAAAAAAACAAAGTCAAGAAACAACAGTTGCTGTAGAGGATGTGGAGAAATAAGAATGCTTTTCTTGTATACCTATGTAACAAACCTGCAAGTTCAGCACATGTATCCCAGAACTTAAAATAAAAAAAAATTATAAAGACAGTATGAAAATTTTTTGAACATAAATAATGAGAATGATTTGGTAAGGGATTATAATGTGCCAGTTATTATCTAAACTCTTTACAAGGTTATGTTGATGTATACTTTATGCAAATTGTTGTTCCCATTTTAGAAATGAAGAAACTGAGACACAGAAAAGTCACACCCTGGTTTCTTCCCTCCTTTTGCCCTCTAGATTCCCATTAGTTATTTTATTGGCTGAATTCAGGAATTAGCTGTCAGGGGTGCCTGGGATAAGCAGTAGTCAAAATTCTCCCTGCCAGGCCATAAAATACAAACCCAAAGCAGGGAAGGGCAAAGAGTGGGTCCCAGGGAAAACAGGTCCATAACTAACACGTAACTACTGTTTAGCAGGCACAGGTATGTGCTATTTTTTTTTCTGATAGTTCTAAGGTTTTATATGAAATTTTGCTTGGTTATTTTTTTTTTGTTTTAAAAATGTTAAGCTCCTGCTAGGTGAATGTGACTGAAAGATAAATAAAATAAGAGCCCATTGGAAGAAGAGACAAGTTCATACATAAATAAAATATATAAAACATAATTCTATAAGGTAAATATGTATAAAATGTTTTATGGAAAAATATGAGAAGAGATTTAATTTGAACCAGAGGAATCAGAAATAAGGAAAAGATAAGAAAAATAATGCAATCTGAAATGGGTTTTGAAAGAAATAGGAGACTGGAGCCCAGTTAGGTAGACATTTATGCACAGGATAAACATAAATAAAAGCATGGAGACTATAAAGGGAGTTGTATATCAGGCACAATAACTTGGCCTGTGTAGCTGTAGTACAAGGGATATGGAAGAAGGTAGAAAGATTATTCATTGTATGAGCTCAAAGTCTTTTATACATTTGAAGAGTATTACTAACCAAACTTAAGGGCTCTACGTCCCAGATTTATGAAAATTGGTTGTATCCATCTTTATCTTCTCATTGTTTGCACAGACCAGCATAGTGTTAATGTTGTTCTTGGTCTATGTATCTTTCCTGCATCATGTAAAGACCTTGGAATTACAAAGGAAAAATGCATTTGACTTGCCTTACCCAAAACATCTGTATTTGCTGCTTCCCAAAACGTTAATATGAATCATGGTGACTACAAGACTTGCAAAGGTGATGCTGATGTGTCTGTGTCTGGCTTGTTACTGTTTGTACTTTCATTTGCTAGATTTTAAGTCTGGCCAGGGAAATAATCTGGGCAATCGCTCAGTTATGCTGCTTCAGCTTCCATTTAATACTTGGTCAAGAGCAGTCTCCAGTGATGCTGGGCACTCTGAACACTTCTGCTGCTCCTTGACTAGCAAGGACTCAGAATTTAGACAAAGATGAGTCATGCCAGGCCTGAGTAGGTGGCCATCAATGTAATGTAGATCTTTTAAAGTAGCAAAGTATTTGACTGCTTATGCTAGTCATACTGCTTACTCCTTCAGATCCATTCCCTACTCTTCTCTGTGCTGTAGGAGGTTGATCTTTGTAGGATCTCTTGTTATGGTCTGAATGTGGGTATCCCTGCACCAACATTCACATGCTGACATCCTAATCCCCAAGGTGTTGGTATTAGGGGGTGGACTTTTTGGGAGATGATTAGGTCATGAGTTTGCGGCTCTAATGAATGAGATTAAGCCCTCATAAAAGTGACCCCAGAGGGACCCCTCACCCCTTCCACTATATGAGGACATGGTGAGAAGGTACTATTTGTGAATGAGGAAGGGATCCCTCAGCAGACACAAAATCTACCAGTGTCTCGATCTTGGACATCCCAGCCTCCAGAACAGTGGGAAATAAATTTGTGTTGTTAATAAGCTACCCAGTCTATGGTATTTTATTATAACAACCTGATCAGACAAAGACAGTGCTCTCTTGATCTTTAGATTGCATTTGATTTTTGCCTATGGGAGGAAGAAATAGAAGTTAGGGAAGATGAAGAGTAATTGAGGTATTTATTACCTCTCTTTCTCCTTCCTAGGCCATAGTTTTTGCAGAGCCTATGTTCCTTTAATTATTGTGAGATAATGAGGTGAGTCCCCCCCTTATTGTTGACTTCAGCTCTTGTGAGGTTTCAGTAGCACTGTACTCTCCTTTGCCCCACAGGCCTAGGGATGGTAACAACTCCCCATTGTGACTAGTCACCCTATTCTGCTATTGACGTTAGAACTTATTCATTCTATCTAACTGTATGCCTATAATTATTAACTAACCTCTTTTTATCTCCCTACCCATCTACCAACACACTCTCCTCAGCCTCTAGTATCTACTGTTCTACATGAGACCAACTTTTTAGCTCCAGTACAATCAGTGAGAACATGTGATATTTGTCTTTCTGTGCCTGGTATATTTCACTTAACACAATGACCTCCAATTCCGTCTATGTTTCTGCAAATGACCTTATTTCACTTTTTATGGCTGAATAGTATTCCATCATGTACATATACCACATTTTCTCAATCCATTTGTTGGTGGAAGCTTAGGTTGATTCCAGATATTTGCTATTGTGAATAATGTAGCAATAACCATGTGAGTGCAGTATCCCTTTTATACACTTCTTTGTTTTCCATTGGATTAATACACAGTAGTGGAATTGGTAAATTGCATGTTTGTTGTATTTTTAGTTGAGAAATCTTCATACTGTTTTTCATAGTTGTTTACTAATTTACATTCCCACCAACAGTGTGTTAGAGTTCACTTTTCTTCCCATTCTCACGAGCATCTGCTATTTTTTTTTAAATTGTCGCTCAACTGGAGTAAGATTATATCACATTGTGGTTTTGATTTGTATATCCCATTTTTTCTTCCTTCCTTCCTTCCTTCCTTCCTTCCTTCCTTCTTTCCTTCCTTCCCTCTTTCCATCCTTCCCTCCTCTGTTCCTTCCCTCTTCTCTTCCTCCCTCCCTCCCTCCCTGTCTCTTTCTCTCTCTTTCTTTCTTTCTTTTTCTCTTTTCTCCCCTCCCCTCCCCACCCCTCCCCACCCCTCCCCTCCCCTCTCCTTCCTTCCCTCTGTCACCCAGGCTGGAGTGCAGTGATACAATCTTGGCTCACTGCAACCTCCACCTCCCAGGCTCCAGAGATCTTCCCACCTCAGCCTCCAGAGTAGCCAGGACTACAGGTGAATACCACCATATCTGGCTAATTTTTGTATTTTTTTAAAAGATGGGGTTTTGCCATGTTGCCCGAGCTGGTCTGAAACACCTGAGTTCAAGCAATCCACCCACCTCAGCCTCCCAAAATGCTGGAATTACAGACATGAGCCACCATGCCCACCCCAGCATTATTTGTTCATATACATATTAAGCCATTTGTTTGTCTTCTTTTGAGAAATATTGATTTATGTACTTGCCAGCTTTTCAATGGGATTTTCTTTTAATTTGTTTGAGTTCCTTTTATATCTGGTTATTAGTCCCTTATAAGATGAATAGTTTGTAAGTTGTTTCTTCCATTCAACAGATTGTCTCTTCACTGGGTTGATTGCTTCTTTGCTGTGAAGATGCTTTCAAATTTACTATAGTCTCATTTGTCTATTTTTGTTTTTGTTGCCTGTGCTTTTGAGGTTTTAGCCATAAAATCTTTTCTAGACCTATGTCCAGAAGTGTGGCTCCTTTGTTTTCTTCTAGCAGTTTTATAATTTCAGGTTTTATGTATAAGTCTTTAATCTACCTTGAGTTGATTTTTGTATTTGGTGAGAGTCAGGGGTTTAGATTCATTCTTCTGCATAGGGCTACCAATTTTTTTAGCACCATTTATTGAAGAGAGTGTTCTTTCTCCAATGTGTGTTCTTGCTTCCTTTGTCAAAAATCCTTTGGTTGAAAATATGTGAATTTATTTATGGGTTTGCTACTTTGTTCCGTGGCGTATGCACTTGTTTTTATACAAATACTGTGCTGTTTTGGTTATGATAGCCTTGTAATATATTTTGAAGTCAGGTAATGTGGTGCCTCCAGCTTTGTTACTTTTGCTTAGGATTGCTTTGCACTTCAGGATCTTCTTTGGTACCACATGAATTTTAGGATTGTTTTTTCTATTTCTGTGAAAAATGACATTGGTATTTTGATTGGGATTGTATTGAATCTGCAGCTTTCTTTGGGCAGTATGGTTATTTTGATATTTATTCTTTTGATTCATGAGCAGGGGCTGTCTTTCCATTTGTTTGTGTTCTCTTCAATTTCTTTCATCAGTGTTTTGTAATTTTCCTTGCAGAGGTCTTTCACCTCCTTGGTTTAATTTATTCCTAAGTATTTTATTTTATTTTTAGCTGTTACAAATTGTGTTATCTTCTTGATTTCTTTCTCAGCTAGTTTATTATTAATGTATAAAAACAATACTGATTTTTGTATATTGATATTGTATCCTGAAACATTACTGAATTTATTAATTGATTAGATCTAAGAGTTTTTTATGGAGTCTATAGATTTTTCTGTGTATTAAATTATGCCATCTGCAAAGAAGGACAATTTGATTTCCTGATTTTTAATTTCTTTCTCTTGCCTGATGACTCTGCTAGGACTTCCAGTACTATGTTGAATAGGAGCAGTGAGAGTGAGCATCCTTCTATTGTTCCAGTTTTTAGAGAGAAGACTTTCAGCTTTCCCCATTCAGTGTGATGTTAGCTGTATCTTCATGGTATATGGCCCTTATTATGTTGAAGTTTGTTTCTTCTATGTCTAATTTTGTGAGGGTTTTTATCATGAAGAGATGTTGAATTCTATCACATGCCTTTTCTTTGTCTATTGACCTTAGTAAGATGGTTTTGATCCTTCACTTTTGTGATATATGACATTTATTGATTTGCATACACTGAATCATCCTTGCATTCCTGAAATAAACCTCACTTTATCATGGTGTATTATATTTCTGATGTGCTGTTGGATTCAGTTTGCTACTATTTTGTTGAGGATTTATGTTTCTCTGTTCATCAAGAATATTGGCCTGTAGTGTTGCTGTTGTTGTGTTTTTGTCCAGCCTCATAGAATGAGTAGTGGATAATTTCAAACTGTGTTATTAAGGTGCCTGATTCAATATTTATGCTATAGGTAACTCAAAGCTAATTGCTAAAAAAAATGAAGTTATACTTTTTTTGAAACATAAATGCTTCATAATATCAAGTATATTTGGAATCGAAGCCAAGGAAAACACATGCTGCTGCTCAAAATATTTGTCCTTTAAAGAGGTGCCAAATAACTCAACATCTGTCTGAGAGTTGGCCATGGCATAAAGTGGGATAACTTTTCTGATACTCTATGTGGCTGCTGCTTCATTGGGGCACCCTAGAACAGATGCACTGGCAATGTGATCTATATTGTACCTTTGCTCAGAAGCTTCCTTTGATATGGAGTCATTATGTTCAGTAGACATCCTAATGGAAAAGCTACAATTTTGTTGCTATGGAATGCGTGACTGTTGGTATAAACAGTAAATGTAATACATGCTTCTTCCTATTGTGAGGCATCCACTGGCTTCACAGTCCTACCAAAGGTTAAGCATACCCCCAAACTGAATCATGCCAACGTTGCATAGCATTTAATCTGGCAAACTCAATAATTTTAAAGTTCAGCTTTTGTCACTAATGAAAAAAATATCACATTTATATCATTGAGAAGATGAGAAATTTGGAATTGCTAGAATTGCTAATCTTATATTTACTAAGAGATTTCTCTAATTTAAAGCTTGAAAAATTTGTGTTTTACCCTACCAGGCAAATCCAGCATTCTATTTGCTTATTTTCAAGTTTTGCATTGATTATTTGACTAAAATAAAACGAAAACATTTGAGATAATTTCCCTTATATTGGTTTGCATTTTCATGGAAAGACCATTTCTATTACATACTACTCATATGTGAGGGTATGCATAGGTGGTTGAGCACATCAGGTTTCATGTTTATTTTAAATACAGTTAAAATCTAAACCGTTCTTTCCCTAGAAACTGGAGAATTCTGGAGATTAATGAGTGGATAAGCAGACATTGTAGCAGATGGATATATCATTAGTTTCAGTTGTGCTTTTCTTACTGTGGTAACTTGAGTATCCAAATGAATTTAATCAATTAACAAACTAGACATTGTGACAGATTGAAGTATACATTTCTTAGTCTCAATGTACTTTCACTCTAGCTTTGGAGACAGAGTAAACATATTGACCAATTAAAGAATACCTGTAGTCAGCTGCAATCAGAGTTGTAGGAGGGAGACAGTCCCATGAGAGTGGTGGGGTTTAAACTGATATCAAAGAATCTAGATACATGGAGGAGAGCAGACAAGCAAAAGAAAGAAGATTATGCAGACATATAGAGGAGACATAGTATAGAATATTTACATGTTTTGCAAGTGAAAGCTGCAGTTCTACATCCTCAGTTCGAAAACACAAACATATACACACACACACACACGCACACACAGACACAACTGCAGAATGGACAACAAAGGGACTGAGATAAAACAACTGCTGTGTTGTTAGGAGCATTGGTTCTGGGGTGACACCGCCCGGATTTATGTTCCAAACTTCCTGATTAACTCTATGACTTTGAAGAACTCACTTACCTGTTCTAAGCCTCAGTTTTTTCATATGTGAAATGGGAGTGACTATAATAGCACCAGATGAAAATAGGAAAATTGAAGGAGAAAAAGTAATTAGAATAGCGTGAAGTGTGTGATTAGATGTAAGTAAAACTTACTATTATCATTTGCCATTTGTGGAGATGTGTTCATAATTTTGTTGCATTTAGTGTATTGCTACAGGATCCTGAGACCAGAACCTATCTTTTATATTTAATTCATTAGTTAATTCAGCATTCGTATTTTGAACATTCATTTATAACAAGTACTAAAGATGACGTAGGTTATCTAATGACAAGCATCTGATCTTTGTACATTTTATATGATTAATAGTTGTTGAAGTAAAGTAAATAATTATCAGCTGATGGAAATATACATTGTCTTAAGGGTCACTTCTTTCTTTGGTAGTTCAACGAGTACTTTTTATAGCCCTTATAAAGCTATAGTATAATTTTTTACATAACTATAGTATTTACATCTTTAGTATACCATTGGGGTATCATTTTGTGGGTGTCTGTCTCAGTAAAGAACTTAGACGATCATATGTAGTCAAGCTCATTTTTATAAAACATGCTTTTATTTTAATTATAAAAGTCTATGTTTCATAAAAATATTGAATATTCAATTCAATGTAGCAAATGTTAGTTATTTCATCTGTTTGATATTTCAGTGCTTTAATGGACTTAATACTAAAATGCTTTTTTATTTAATAAAAAGCATGGCAGAATTTATTGCAGTACAAGGTGCACTGTACTAATAGTATTTGACATCTATATAAATTGTTGTGTTGGATTAAATGATTAATATTAAAAAGAACATATTTTTACTTCTCATTGTGAAAAATGGAATCAGTCTTTTAGAGTTCAAATAATTGTTCTGGAAGTCATTAACAGAATTGGATACTGCCCAAGATGTCAGGCCCCTGTGATCTGATAATCCCCTTTATACTTGTTCTTTCTGAAATAAAGCTGATCGTTAATCTCATGTTTTTTTTAATTTAAATTCATCAATTCTGCCTTTATGTAAGAGAAACTTTTATAATAGGAATTCCCCAAATTTTCCTTCATTGCTTTGTAAACCTAGCAAAGCCATAGAGATCACAGAATTCTAGAGTTGGAAGAGAGGATATTTCCTTTATTTTATAATCCTTTAATTTTACTGGTGAGGAAACTGAGGGCTGCTGAGTTATCGTACTCGCCTAAGACAACAGTGAAAAAACCAGACTGAAGCTAATGTTTTCTGTTTCCAGGTATCTATCTACAAACCAGGGACTCATAATATTGACAATATCTACTTTAAGAGCATACAACTTAAATGTTTTGACAGGACTTACCATAAATAAGTCACTATTTTAATTGAGTGACCTTGTTTAAATAGATCAGGATATTGTTTTACTGTTAAAGGAGATCACCAAGCAAAACATGCCTTTAAGCCTATTTATACCTTTTGCTCAATTATTAAGTCTTGAAAGTCATGATGTCTTCAGCTCCCTAATATCAGAACAGTATCTTTAAAAAAGAAAATTGTGAAGCAGTCCCTGCTTCTCCCTAGGGCTAATTGTCTATCTGTGCTATAGGTCTCTCTTCTTCCACTTCATCAGTTATGCTTTTACCATCAACCTCTCCCTGTATATCAGTTCTTTCTTTAAAAAAAAAAAAAAGACTTATTTAAGTCCTCTCCTACCCCCTCAAAAAACAGCAATAACTTTTCATTCATCTTCTGTTGCTTTTCTTTTTTTGTGTATTAATCCCTTCTCTTTTTTTGTATAGAGTTAAATTTCATTAAGAAATTACCTACATTTGCTAGTTCCATTTTATTAGCTCAAATTCACCCTTCAGACAGTACTTTCATAAATTTTTATAAATTAAAAATGTACCTATTGAAAATAAGTAAATAAATAATAAACATTAACATGAAAGTAAAGCTTGAAAATGAAATTCAATATAATAATTTTTATTGTACCCCCTAAAGGAGGAAGAGATGAACTGATGAATGGTGGTTGTAGAAGAAAGGTATCTAGGAGGTATTCTTTGGAAGGAGTATTTTTTTCTGCATTGTTTTTTTCCCGCCAGTTTTTAGACCATTCAGGGGCTCATGTTTATCTTCTACTTAAGTTGCTCATAAAGATAAACTCACGGTGGACTTACTTTTGGTTAAAAATTCACGTTTCCTAAATTTATATTAAAATGCAAAGGTCTTTGACTTGCTAAACAATGTTTGATAAGAAAAAACATAGTTGGTGGACAAAGGACATGAATAGACATTTCTCAAAAGAAGATAAACAAGCAGCCAACAAACATATGAAAAAATGGTCAACATCACTAATCATCAGAGAAACGCAAATTAAACCCACAATGAGATACCTTACTCCTCCAAGAAGTACATCTTACTCTTTACTCCTGCAAAAATGGCCATAATTTTAAAAATTATATGTTGGCATGGATGTGGTGAAAAGGGAATACTTTTATACTGCTCGTGGGAATGTAAATTAGTGCAACCACTATGGAAAACAGTATGGAGATTCCTTAAAGAACTAAAAATAGAACTACCATTCAATCCAACAGTCCCACTACTGGGTATCAATCTACCCAAAGGAAAAGTAATCATTATTTGAAAAAGACACATGCACACCTGTTTATAGCAGAACAATTTGCAATTGTAAAGATATGACACCAACCTAAGTACCCATTAAACAATGACTGGGTAAATAAAATGTGGTATATATACAACATGGAATACTACCCTTCCGTAAGATGGAATGAAATAATGTCTTTTGTAGCAACTTGGATGGATCTGGAGGCCATTACTCTAAGTGAAGTAAACCAAATATCGTATGTTCTCACTTATAAGTGGGAGCTAAGCTATGAGGACACAAAGGCAGAAGAGTTATATAATGGACTTTAGGTACTTGCGGAGGAAGGCTGGGAGGGGAGTGCCAGATAAAAGACTACATATTGGGCACAGTGTACTCTGCTTGGGTGATGGGTGCACTAAAATCTCAGAAATAACCACTAAAGAACTTATCTATGTAACCAAACACTACGCGTACCCCAAAAACTATTGAAATAAAAAATAATAAAAAAGCAAAAAATAGAGGATTTACACTAAGTGATTTCAAGACAATGTTGTATTGACATCAGGATAGACACTAAAATAGAGAGTCCAGAAAGAATTCCATGCCTATAGGATCAAGTAATTTTCTAAGTAACTTAAAGAGGAAAAAGATGGTATTTTTAACAATTAATTTTGAATGTTTTGACATATATGGAAAAAATTAACTTGTATAATAACTCATACCATGTATGAAAATTAACTCAAAATGAACATAGACATACATTTGAAACTTAAATATATAATTTCTAAAAGGAAATGTAGGAACATAATCTATGTAATGATGGGTTAAGCAAAGATTTCTTAGAACATAAAATGTCAGACAACATAAAAGTAATAAATTGGAAAACTCTAAACCTAAAAACTTTGCTCTTTAAAAGGCGTTATGCAGAAAATCAAATGACATGTCTCAGCCTTGGAAGAAATGTTTACAAAGCATAGATCTTGTAAATAATTTGTTTTCAAAATATATAAGTAACTCGTACAAACCAGTAAGGATAAAATAACCAAATAAAATTATGTGGAAAAAATTGAACATAATTCCACAAAAGAAGATATATGAATGGAAGATAAACACATAAAAAGATGCTCAACATTATTAGTTCTTAGTGAAATGTAAATCAAAACCATAGTTAGATACTACTACACTCCTACTAGGATGGCTACAATGAACAAAAACAAAAACAAAAATCATGGTAATAGTAAGTTTTGGCAAAGGTGCAAAGTGTCTGAAAGTCTCATACACAGCTGCTAGGAATGCAAAGTAGTTTAGCCATATTGATAAGTAAGTTGGTAGTTTTTTTTTTTTTTTAAGTTGAATATACATTTACCAAATGACTCAGAAATCCCAGTCTTAGGTACTTACCCAAAATAAATGAAAACATATATCTTTAAAAATATTGTATTGTACTTAAACGTTCATTGCAACTTTATAAGGTTTGAGGGGATGGAATTGATCACAAACAGGCAAAATGATGAAAAAATTGTGTCTTGGTTTTAACAACATTACAGAACTATATACATTACTAAGCTTAAAGTAGATGAGTTTTAATATCATTTTTACTTCAGGTATGCTGATTTAAAAAAAAATAACAGGCTGGGCGTGGTGGCTCACGCCTATAATCCAGCACTTTGGGAGGCTGAGGCGGGTGGATCATGAAGTCAAGAGTTAGAGCCCAGCCTGATCAACATGGTGAAACCCTGTCTCTACTAAAAATACAAAAATTAGCTGGGCATGGTGGTGCATGCCTGTAATCCCAGCTATTCAAGAGGCTGAGACAGGAGAATGGCTTGAACCTGGGAGGTGGAGGTTGCAGTGAGCCAAGATCAAGCCACTGTACTCCAGACTGGGCAACAGAGCAAGACTCCATTTCAGAAAAAAAAAAAAATAGACACTTCAACCACAGGACAAACGTGGGGTCTGTATGAACACTGACGTGTTTCTCACCACACACAAACATTAATTTTGTGTTCTGCCACCTAGTAATTATATACTATCTAGCTTCTTTAAATAAGTGGATGAATGTCTTATAAAAATTAGGATGGAGATCATTGCCTAATTTCCCATTAGGCATTAAAAATCATGACCAAATAATAATGAAACAGGAGCAGTCACAGATATAAATCCTAGAGAATAAAGGTAATTTTCTCTCTATTCAGTATTACTTAACACAGTATTAGAGTTAACATGCTTTGCAAATGATAATAATAACAGTTGTTTTATTGTCATATGGCAAAGATATAAAAGAAAATAATAATAATAATACTTCAAATCATTTATAATAATTCCCTAAGAAGTGAATAGGAAGATTTTCTGTAACCTTTGCATTCTATATTTGAAGGATGTTGTATTTGTTTAAAAAAAGATCTACATTCTATTTTTTACATATGCAAGTGTGTGTGAGTGTGTGTGTGTGTGTGTGTGTGTGTGTGTGTGTGTATTAGTCTGTTCTCCCACTGCTAATAAAGACACACCCAAGACCAGATAATTTATAAAGGAAAGAGGTTTAATTGACTCACAGTTTCACATGGCTGGGGATGCCTCACAACCATGACGGAAGGCAAATGGGGAGCAAAGTCACGTCTTACATGGCATCAGGCAAGGGAGCTTATGTAGGGGAACTCCCCTTTATAAAACCATCAACTCTCCGGAGACTTATTCACTCTCACTAGAATAGCATGGGAAAGACCCACCCCCATGATTCAGTTGCCTCCCACTGGGTCCCTCCCATGACACATGGGAATTATGGGAGCTACAGTTCAAGATAATATTTGGGTGAGGACACAGCCAAACATATCAGTGTATATATACACACACAGTCTGTGTAATGACAGTCTGAAAACCAGAGGTAAACCTTTCTTTGATCCAGGCAGTGTTATTTAGCTTTATGATAAAAGAGAGAAATAGATATTGGTTCTTATTCACCAACACTGAGGGAGAGTATTATAGATTACATTCATGGCTGGATAATAATTTTTCAGAATTTGTTGTTTGCTATAATCATTCATGATTATATATAATCTGAAAGACTTGGAATAAATGCCACGTTAAAAATTGTATTATTTCCTCCTCTTACGATTCATCCTTTTGTGATGATGGTAATGTTTACCTTGTCAATTTCATCATGACCTCCCGTCCAGGTCCCTGGAGACTGTGAAGCAGTTGTTACATTCTTTTGTAATAAGAAAATTTGGCATAAATAGCTGTAAAGCAGAATTATGTAAGGTCAGGTTCTTTCTATTGTGTTTTTTAAAAGGAAGTGAGGTTGAAAGAGGACATTTTGTGGTGAGATGAAGAACGTAAGACTTAACTGAAATGTTTTGGTGGGATTGTAATTCAGCGAAGTATTTAATAAGGACCTGCTCACATGGAAGACCCTGCCAGGCACTACTCACTGTTTCATTTAATCCTCAAAATAACCCTGTGAGACAGATAGGATGCATTATTTCTATTTTAATAACTAAGAATATAGTTTCAGAAGGGTTAGATGAATTCCTGAATGTTCACAGTTACTATGAACAGAATTAGAATCTCAACCCAGAGTTTGTCTGAATCCAGTTGCAGAGAACTTACCTGTAATATAACTTACCAGGCATATAATATATTGGTGTGCATTGAATATGGTTTATACTGGAGAATCTTCAAATGCCTATCACTAATTCTAGAAATATTACTGCTCCTGTCTTCCTAAGGCACGCAATAAAATTTCAACTTTTATTTGAGATTTAGGGGGTACATGTGCAGGTCTGCTACCTGGGTAATGAGATTTGGAGTATGAATGGCTCCATCATTCAGGCAATAGGTAGTTTTTCAGCCCTTGACCCCTTCCCTCTTTTCTCCCTCTAGTATTCCCCAGTGTGTATTTTTCCTGATGCTTGGCTCCCACTTTTAAGTGAGAGCAAGTGTATTTGGTTTTCTGTTCCTGTGTTAATCTGCTTAGGATAATGGCCTCCAGCTGCATCCATGTTGTTGCAAAGGACATGATTTTGCCCGTTTTAATGACTGCATAGTATTCCATGGTGTACATATAACACATTTTCTTTATCTGATCTACCACTGATGGGCACAGAAGTTGATTTCATGTCTTTGGTATTGTGATTAATGCTATGATTAATATATGAGTGCATGTGTCTTTTTGGGAGAATGATTTCTTTTCCTTTGGGTATGTACCAAGTGATGGGATTGCTACTTAAAATGGTAGTTCTGTTTTAAGTTCTTTGAGAAATGTCCAAACTGCTTTCCACAGTTGCTGAACTAATTTGCCTTTCTACCAACAGTGTATAAGCCTTCCCTTTTCTCTACGATCTTGCAATCATCTGTTATTTTTTTCACTTTTTAGTAAAAGCTATTCTGTCTGGTGTGAGATTGTATCTCCTTGTGATTTTGATTTGCACTTCTCTGATGATTAGTGATGTTGAACATTTTTTCATATGCCTTTTGGCCACTTACATGTATTTTTTTTGAGAAGTGTCTCTTTACATCCTTTGCCTTTTTAAAATGGGGTTGTTTTTAGCTTGTCAAAATGTTTAAGTTTCTAAAGATTCTGGATATTACACCTTTGTCAAATACGTAGTTTGCAAGTATTTTCTTCCATTTTGTGGGGTTCTTGTTTACTCTGTTGGTAGTTTTTTTTTTTTCTGTGCAGAATTTCTTTAGTTTGATTAGGTCCCACTTGTCAATTTTGGTTTTGTTGCAATTGCTTTTGAGGACTTAGTCATAAATTCTTTGTCAACACCGATGTCAAGAAGGATATTTCCCCACCATCATACTTCACAAAATTGGAAAATACAATCCTAAAAATCATATGGAACCAAAAAAGAGGCTGTGTAGCCAAAACAAGACTAAGCAAAAAGAACAAATCTGGAGGCATCACATTACCTGATTTCAAACTATACTATATGGTCGTAGTCACTCAAACAGCACAGTACTGGCATAAAAATCGGCACATGGACAAGTGGAACAGAATAGAGAACCCAGAAATAAACCAAAATACTTACAGACAACTGATCTTTGACAAAGCAAACAAAAACATAAAGCGGAGAAAGGGCACCCTTTTCAACAAATGGTGCTTGGATAATTGGCAAGCCACATGTAGGAGAATAAAACTGGATCCTCATATCTCACCTGGATGGATTAAGTACTTAAATCTAAGACCTGAAACTATAAAAATTCTAGAAGATAACACTGTAAAAACCCTTCTAGACATTGGGTTAGGCAAGGAGTTTAATACCAAGAACTCAGAAGCAAATGCAATAAAAACAAAGAAAATTCCTGGGACTTAATTAAACGAAAGAGCTTTTGCATGACAAAAGGAACAGTCAGCAGAATAAACACACAACCCACAGAGTGGGAGAAAATCTTCAAAATCTGTACATCTGACAAGGAACTAATATCCAGAATCTACAACAAACTCAAACAAATCAGCAAGAAAAAAACAATCTCATCAAAAACTGGGCTAAGGACGTAAATAGACAGTTCTCAAAAGATGATATACAGATGACCAACAAGCATATGAAAAAATGCTCAACATCACTAATGATCAGGAAAATGCAAATTAAAACCACGATGCGATATCATCTCACTCCTGAAAGAATGGCCATAATAAAAAAAAAAATAGTAGATACTGGTGTGGATGAAGTGAACAGGGTACACGTCTACACTGCTGGTGGGAATGTAAACTAGTACAGTCTCTATGGAAAACAGTGTGGAGATTCCTTAGAGAACTAAAAGTAGAACTACCATTTGTTCCAGCAATCCCACTACTGGGTATCTACCCAGAGGAAAAGAAGTCATTATACAAAAAAGACACTTGCACATGCATGTTTATAGCAGCACAATTCACAATTGCAAAAATGTGGAATCAACCTAAATGCCCATTAATCAAAGACTAGATAAAGAAACTGTAGGGTACGTATACAATGGAATACTACTCAGCCACAAAAAGGAATGATTTAATGGCATTCACAGAAATCTGGATGAGATTGGAGGCATTATTCTAAGTGAAGTAACTCAGGAATTGAAAATCAAACATTGTCCTCACTCATAAGTGGGAGCTAAGTTATGAGGATGCAAAGGCATAAGAATGGCACAATGGACTTTGGGGACTCGGGGCACAAAGGGTGGGAAGGGGGTGGGGTATAAAAGAGTACAAATAGGGTACAGTGTATACTGCTTGAGTTATGGGTTCACCAAAATCTCACAAATCACCACTAAAGAACTTACCTATGTAAGCAAACATCACCTGTTCCCTCAATAACGTATGGAAATAAAAATAAAAATTAAAAAGAGTATTTCCTAGATTTTCTTTTAGGATTTTGATAGTTTAAGGTCTAATATTTAAGTCTTTAATCCATCTTGAGAAAATTTTTTTAAGTGATGAAATGTAGGGATCCAGTTTCATTCTTCTTCATATGACTAGCTAGTTATGCCAGTACCCCTTCTTCAATAGAGAGTGCTTTACCATTGCTTATTTTGTTGACTTTGTTGAAGATCAGATGGTTATAGATGTGTGGCTTTATTTCTGATTTCTCTATTCTGTTCCATTGGTATATGTGTTGGTTTTTGTTTGGGTACCATGTTATTATTTTGTTGACTTTGTTGAAGATCAGATGGTTATAGATGTGTGGGTTTATTTCTGATTTCTCTATTCTGTTCCATTGGTATATGTGTCTGTTTTTGTTTGGGTACCATGTTGTTTTAGTTACTGTAGCCTTATAGTATAGTTTGAAGTCAGGATATGTGATTCCTCCAGCTTTGTTCTTTTGCTTGAGATTGCTTTCACTATCTGGGGTTTTTTTTTGTTTTTTTTTTTCATTCCATATGAATTTTAGAAGTTTTACTCTATGTGAAAAATGATGTTGGTAATTTGATAGAAATAGCATTAAATTTATAGATTGCTTTGGGCATTATGGCCATTTTAATGATATTTGTTCTTCAAATCCATGAGCATGGAATGTTTTTCCATTTGTTGGTGTCATCTATGATTTCTTTCACCAATGTTTTAGAGTTCTCCTTCTAGTGATCTTTCACCTCTTTGGTTAGATGAATTCCCAGGTATGTTATATTTTTGTGTGACTATTGTGTATGAGATTGCATTCTTGATTTGGCTCTCAGCTTGAATGTTATTGGTGTACAGAAATGTTACTGATTTTTGAACACTGATTTTGTATCCTGAAACTTTACTGTAATCTTTTATGAATTCTGTGAGCCTTTTAGTGGAATCCTTAGGGTTTTCTCCATATAGACTCATCTTGTCTGCGAAGATAGATAATTTGTCTTTTTTTCCCATTTGGATGACTTTTATTTCTTTATTTTGCCTGATTGCTCTGGCTAGGACTTCCAGTACAATGTTGAATAAGAGTAATGAGGGTGGAAATCCTTGTCTTGTTCCTGTTCTTAAGGAGAGTGCTTCCAGCTTTTGCCAATTCAGTATGATGTTGACTGTGGGTTTTTCATAGATGGCTCTTATTATTTTGGGGGTCTGTTTCTTTGATACCTAATCTGTTGAGAGTTTTTTAATGAAGGGATGATTGAATTTTATTTAAAGCTTTTCTGTATCTATTGAAATGATTATATGGTTTTTGTTTTTAATTCTATTTATGTGATGAATCATATTTATTGATTTGCTTGTTATGAATTAACCTTACATTCCAGGAGTAAAGCCTGTTTGATCATGGTGAATTAACTTTCTGATGTGTTGCTGAATTCAGTTTGCTATATTTTGTTGAAGATTTTTGCAAATATGTTAATCAGGGATATTTCTGTAGTTTTCTTTTATTGTTGTGCCTTTGCCAGATTTTGGTGTCAGGGTAATGTTGGCTTCATAGAATGAGTTAGGGGGAAGTGCTCTCCTTGTACATTTGGTAAGATTTGGCTGTGAGTCTATCTGACTCAGGGCTTTTTTGATTGGTAGATTTCTTTCTTTTTTTTTTTTTTAATTACTGATTCAATTTCGAAACTTGATATTGGTCTATTCAGAGTTTCAATTTCTTTCTGATTCAATTTTGAATTTGATATTGGTCTGTTCGAAGTTTCAATTTCTTTCTGATTCAATCTTGGGAGGTTGTGTGTTTCCAGGAATTTACCTGTTTCTTCTAGATTTTCTAGTTTGTGTGAATAGACGTGTTCAGAATAGTCTTGGAGGATCTTTTGTATTTCTGTGGGATCAAGTATAATGTGACCCTTGTGATTCCTGATTGTGTTTATTCGGATCTTCTCTCTTTTTTTCTTTGTTAATCTAGCTAGTGCTTTATCCATCTTGTGTATCCTTTCAAAGAAACAATTTTTGGTTTCATTGATCCTTTGGATGGATTTATGAGTCTCAATTTCATTTAGTTCTGCTCTGATTTTAGTTATGCTTTTTCTTCTGATGGCTTTGGGATTAGTATGTTCCTGTTTTTCTAGTTCCTCTAGGTGTCATTTTAGATTATTGATTTGAGATTTTTTCAACTTCGTGATGTAGGTGTTTAGCACTATAAACTTTTAACATTGCTTCTGCTGCATCCCAGAGTTTTGTATGTGTCTCTATTTTCATTTATTTCAAAGAATTTTTTACTTCTGCCTTAATTTGTTAACTTACCCAAAAGTTATTTGGGAGCAAATTGTTTAATTTCCATGTCATTGTGTGGTTTTGAGAGATCTTCATGGTATTGATTTTTATTTTTATTCTACTGTGGACCAAGAGTATGATTGATAGGACCTTGATTTTCTTGAACTTATTGAGACTTAATTTATGGCTGAGACTGTGGTTGATCTTAGAGTAGCATGCAATGTTTTAACAGTCTCTTATATTGATTATGTGTTATTACAGCCATATTAAAATATATACCAAAATAATTGTTTTGCCAATAGAAACACAAGATTAGAAGGATCAAATGACTCATTAATGATTTCATAGTCACTAGTTGAGCTCTTATTGGTAGCTAAGTATCAGTGATAAGAAGTTTTGTTTATGAATTAACTACTCTTCTTCATCTTCCTGATAAAATTCTACTTATCTTACAAAAGCACAGTTTGGATTTATATTCTCGCTGAAACCTTCCCTGGTTCTCCTAGGCAGACTTACATAGCCTTCCTCTAAGTTATTGCTGCACCTTCTAAAGCACTTCTGTTATATAACTGGTGGTATCAGTTGTGCATTGCCATTGTGATAATACTCTAGTTAGACTCAACAGTTTTTGAGGACAGAAGTCATACTGTTTCATCTATGATTTCTCAATTCCTATACAGTACATGGTCCTCAGTAATGCTCAAGAAATTGTTGTTGGATAAATGAATGAATAAATGTCTGAGTATATGACCATATGAATTCAATAAAATTTTTGATGGGTGCAGAAGTATTTTTTTTGGTTTTAGAATGCTTCCCAACATATAAATAAATAAGCTTTTGCTGAAACAAAACCAAAACTAAAAAACCCTGTAATTTAGAGTCTGCAGATATAGGCACTGTAGTGGAATGAACTGTGGACCAAAAGCCAAGTTATGCAATTAACTAGGTGAGTGACATGTTATCTTTATGAAGTTCTATATTTTATTTGTAAAATGAGGAATCTTGGTATGGCAAACATTTCAAAGATGGTATTTTAATGAGTAAAATTTGAAAATCACTGGTCTAAGACATTTTATGGAAATGGGTATAATAAGCAGTACTGTAGTGGTTTTCAAGCTTTTCTTTCTAAGTAGCAGAACTTCTTGTCAAGTAAAATCTTACACAGAGTTTCAGAATGTAAAATAGTTAAAAATTGAGATGTTGAGAGAGAGATCCAAGATGGTGGATTAGCAACAGCTCAGGAATGTAGCTCCCAGTGAAAGCGCAGAGAGCGAGTGGACGCTGCACTTTCAGACGAATTTTTGTTGCCCACAGACCGGGAGATTCCCAGTGGAGGAGCCACACGGGTTGCCAGTGCGACTTTTTTGGCCGGCGTGGCTGTTTTGCCAGCACCCCGGCGCGGCGCTTCTCCGTGCGGAGTGTACGGGATGGGGTGCCCTGTGAGTCGGGCCCGGCTGGTCCCATCCCCACAAGGAGAACAGCAATTGGAAACGCTGAGGACTGAGAGTTTCACAGCAAGCACAGCCCAACCGGGAAGGTCCGGCTCTGTGGGGAAGGGGCGTCCACCAAAGGAAAACTAAGAAACAGAAAAAACTTCATCACCGGGCGGAGAGAGATCCAAGATGGCAGATTAGCAACAGCTCAGGATTGTAGCTTCCAGTGAAAGGGCAGAGAGCAAGTGGACGCTGCAATTTCAGACGAATTTCTGTTGCCCACAAACTGGGAGCTACCCAGCGGAGGAGGAACACGGGTCGCCAGTGCAACTCTTTTGGCCGGCGTGGCGCGGCGCTTCTCAGTGCGGAGTATACGGGACTGGGTGCCCTTTGAGTTGGGCTTAGCTGGTCCCATCCCCACAAGGAGAACAGCAATTAGAAGCGCTGAGGACTGAGAGTTTCACAGTAAGCACAGCTGAATCCGGGAAGGCCTAGCTCTGTGGGGAAAGGGCATACGCCGAAGGAAAACTAAGAAACAGAAAAAAACTTCATCACCAACAAGCCAGACGTCCACTCAGACCCAGTCTGAAAGTCGGCAATTACAAAGACACAGGTGGATAAATCCACAAAAATGGCAAGAAACCAGTGCAAAAAGGCTGAGAACACCCAAAATCAGAATGCCTCTCCTCCTACAGGGGATCACAGCTCCTCATCAGCAAGAGAACAAGGCCTGATGGAGAATGAATGTGATGAACTGACAGAATCAGGCTTGAGAAGGTGGATAATAAGAAACTTCTGTGAGCTAAAAGAACATGTACTAACCCAATGCAAAGAAACTAAGAACGTTGAAAGAAGATTTAAC